>PTEX01000017.1:6698647-6708931 GCA_003342815.1 Eudromia elegans
CYGTTTTTATCTACCATTAAAACAACACTCAAACTCATTTTAGGAACAAGGTACTTAGGTTCCCTCTAAGGGTAAATCCACTCTTTCAATATATAATCTCTCTTATGATGTCTCCTCCGAGACATGTGCAGAGGAGACCGTAACTGGAATAATCATCATTTACTGCTTATGATATCCCTGGGTTCAGAGTTTGCTTTTGCTTTCTTTAGCAATAAAATGGCCACAAGTCACAACAACAAAAAAAAAAAAATTATTTGCTCTTCATGGGTGGGTCCCAGCTCTGAGCTGCCATGAGAGGAGGTTGTGAACATGGTTATTGACATGGGGCCTTCCTGGTAGCTCTTGGGTTAGGCTCCCATGGTTTCTGAGATGAACCCTGGCACTCTGAGACCTCGTTTTTTAGCCCMAATTTGTCCATAGGGCATGTACAGAGGAGCAATACCCTGCTATGCTACCTGGATCCCCRCAGAGGGTCATAAAGGAGCTCTCTGGGGGCTCAGGGATGAAGGAACCCAAAGCTGCTTGTGGACATGGACAATTTAACTGTGACCAGACCAAGTTAGCTCCGTGCTGCAGAGCTGAGTTCAAGGTTTGGCCCAGTTGACTTCTTCCCTCTCTAATGGCGCCAGCTGCCTGGTGGCCATGGAATGAGAAAAGCCCAGCAGTGGAGCTGTATCATCCCGAAGGAATGGGGTAGGATGCTGTGAGAGGGTTCCAAGCTCTCCAAGGCCCCTTCCTGCCATCCCTGGTGCAGAGACATTCTTTGTGTAGAGAATGGGCCCTGTGAGATGCACCACAGTGACATCTAGACACCTAAGAAGGATTATTCCCATGCCACAAGCTCTCTGAGAAYGGACAGTCCTACCAGAATGCTGCTGCCACGTTCATCCTCCTTAAGCCTTGAGATCTGCTGGGAAGCAGTTGCTCTTCTGGGCTTCTGGTGTGCTCAAGGTGTGCAGAAGAAAGTGGTCTCAGGAGGATGGCTACTTATGCTGCTGTGAGTGGTGCTGGTGGCTGCTCTGTTGGAGACAAGAAACCCGCTGTCTACAAACTTAGCCCTCTATTTTCTGTGCATAACGGTGAGACCATTGCTTGCTAATCGCTGCTTCCCTCTCCCTGCACGTTCCACTTCCCTCTYCTGCCAGGCAGATGTTCTTCTTGGAGCTGCCAGCGGAGCCGGTCCCTGCGGGAAGCGGCAGCTCAGGCACCACGAGGAGGCTGCCCCTGCACCCGACACGGAGCAGCACCCGCGCGCTGGCAAACGGAGCCACAACTGCCCCATCCGTGCTGCAGAGCAGAGGCTGAGGTGGGAAGAGCCTCCGTCACTGAGATGCGCTGTTCACATCGCTGTGCTGGGAAGGGACTCGAGCATCCCTTTCCAAGCAGGGCATCGCTTGTGTTTTTTGCATCACGGTGGTACCAGCCCCAGCTTCGCAGCGAGCGGGCTCCGTGGGGCAGGTACCACCGTGTACTTTGTGCATTAGGCAGCACTAAGGGCTGTTCCCTGCAGCGCAACCTGAGCAGGCAGCGAGCKTTGCTGATCATATTTCTGCAAGATGCCAACAGAGGGCATCCGCTGCCAGGCGCCCGGCAGCCTGGCCTTGGTTCAGAGCATCTCTGGGTTTAACCCTCTCCTGCTTGCATTTGCTTTTTATCCATGGTTATATGCAGAAATGCTTTCCCAGTGCAGGGGTTCTGCTTCCGTTTGGAGAAAGGAGTTGAGGGGGGAAAAAATCCATAACAGTTCCTGACTCTGGTCTCTTGGTCAATGTAGGATTTTGATGGTTCGTGGCTACGTGTGGTCTCCATACAGCCCGGCCGAGCGGGCGCCGGGTTTAAAGTGAAGGTGGATGCTCTGATGTCAGCCCTGTAAACCAAATCAGAAGCACYGCTGTGTCGGGGCTGCAGGAGACAGCGGGAGATCTCATGACAAACGTCCTGGCTTTTGTGGATTTAAATTGTCAGGGTTATTTATGGGTGTTTTGTCTTGGTGTTTAATCTCCTTGTTTCGTGTCTCTCATGGATGGTTAGAAAGAAATCGAACTTCTAAGGCTTTCTGCTGCCTTCAGTAAATACATATTGATGTTTGGGCCGTGGAGCAAGCTAGCTCTAAGCACACTGTTGCTCTTACTTTGTTATGTCCTGGCACCAATATATGGGGTCTTCAAAGGCTGGGCAGCCTGTCTCGTGGAAAACTCTTTAATTCAGTTTTGATGGTGGCAGCAGAGGTCCCAAGACAAGGGCTAGTGTTAGTTGGGGCTCGTGTGAGGGTTATGTCTGGGAGAAGTATTGCCAGGGAGATCCTGCTTGGACATCARAACAGCAGCAGTGTCACGGGCATAGAAACTGGGGAGTTTGCTTCCAGCARGGCTGAAACACGGTTTAGGTTTAAGCTGGACAGAGACACGGGTGTGAAGAGGTTATTTAAAGTGATACATATAGAGATAGGGGTTTTTTTTCAGTCATATCAAATGCAAAAGACAAACATCTTGCTGCTCTTTTTTTATTTATTTCTTTTATGTCAGGCCTGGACAGAGTGCAACCTCCTTAAGATCCCACTTGATCTCATTAGTGAAGTAGCTGCTGTTCRCTGGGGTCCCAGCAGTATGCTCTGTTCTAGGGTTTCCAACCGCCATGCATGCGAAAACAGGCTAAACCCCTAACATCAGCGTGGTTCATAGGCCTGGCTAGGAGAGGCAGTTCTTTTCCATGCTAGAAAACCCCATCACTTTGTCTCATGAAGCTAAACCTGGCACAAGTTGAGTCAGTGGTGCAGCTGGACATACACGAACATGGTCTATTTAGAAAAGACCCCATTTTCTCCAACTGACCACTGGAAAAAAAAAAATCTACTTTTAAACCTGTGAGCCAGCTACACTTCACATTATACATTGAATAGTGGCCAGAAACATACAGCCAAATTTGATTTATAGAATGTCACAGAGACTTAAGAAATTTATGATTTGATTAATCCATCCCATATATCTTTTTCTTTATTACCGGTAATTCGTGCTATATATCATAGCCTTTTGAGCAGTAATTTGGCTGGCGGGCTGATACCTGCCAGTGCTCCCTAAGGGTTAAATTCCTTGGTGCACCAACGAGACAAAAAGCTGCTGTGATCTGCTGGTTAAATATGTATACTGCCTTACTAGCATCTGACTTAGCCCCTAGATTTGTTCTACTTTACCAAGTGCATTTAGGACGTGTGGTATGTGCAGAAGGACGTTACTGGGGAGGGAGAAAAACCCTTCCGGAATGCACGGCCATGTGAGAGAGGCCAARGCTTGTAGAAGGAGGATCCGCAGCRTTCCCAGAAACGTTTGCAGGGTCTAAGACAGGCAGTTTTATTATGCAGAGAGAAGAGGGGGACAGCCTGGTGCCAGTCGTTGCTACCAGGAGCCCGGCAGGGCAGCGAGGGAGTTTGGCTGCTTGGAACCGAACCCTTCTGCTGATGCTCCTTCAGAAGGGAGACGGAGGTTGGCATAGGGCAGGGAAAGCAAATCGGCTCATTGGCTCTACGAAGAAATAAAACAGGGCTCTGGCTCAGCAAGGATGTGACCTGAGCTCAGAGCAGCTGCGTGTCAACGTGTTTGTTTCCTCTGCCTTTCTACCTCTACGAATGTTTTAAGCTGGTCAGAGTAGCTGCAGTGCGTTTGGTGGAGACAGAAGTAAATGGATTTCATTATTGCCAACCAAGAAAGCAGGAGGTGGGCCCTAAATTACTTTCAAAATCATAACAAATTTAAAAAAGGCAATGCAGTTCTTAATTTGCCTGCTGCTCTTTCAGCTGCKCCAGGTCACCGTCCCCAGCCTGTCTCCGTTGCTGGCAGCAGGATTTTGGAAAGGGGAGTGTTTGTGCGGGGGCAGATGTGACTCCTACAGGGGGAAGGGACCAGCTCACACCTGGTGGCCCTGGGGCGCATTCCCCAGCCAAGCAGCCCCACTGGAGGCCATTGAGCTGCCCATGCTTCCAGCCAACCACCTCTTTAGGAAAAGCCCTGAGTCTTCATTACCTTCTCCTTTGGCCATCTGGTCCTACAACCTAACTTTTTTAAAACGTTTTTAAAAACAAACAAAAAACTCACCAAAAAAAAACCCAGAAAATTGAGTAGTCTCTGAACAGAAGAACTTGTGTCTTGTGTTTAAGCCCACAGCAAATCTTTATGTCCAAGCTGTAAAACCCTGAAAATMAAGATTTATAATTGAGATTCTGGCTGAAACAGAGTGAGCAGAGATGCTCTAATTAAATTCTGTGGTGGATMTAATTAACCCTTTTATTCGTTTATTACCCTTTATACTGCTAACAGAGTCTACCCCATCACCATTTGGTTACTAAGAAGCTCTAACTTGGCTCTTTGGCTGGGGCTTTAGAGCAGAGTTAGGTCCATCGTGGTACTCTGCTGGAGTTGGTGACTTTGTGCAGACAGGTCTGATCTGACAGAGACTTTTTCAGCAGCAAAATGAGATCCTCGTGGGTGAGCTCAGAAGATGMTGGGTAGAAAGACTCTGGATTGTGCTGCGGACATCTCTGCAGACCTAGCAGGTGACTTGGATCTATTTGGTGGTTTGGGGAGCTCAGAGGGGTCCGTTGTGGACTGCCTGACTCTGCTTTCATACCCAGCGAGCACCCTGGCTTTGAGTCCTCTTTATACCCTGCTGCAGCCCTCCCGCTAACACGTGCACGTTTGTCTGCTTACTCTCCTTTATAGTTCAGCGTGGAAATGGCACTTGCAAACCCATAACACAGTTAACTACTCACATGTCCTTTGGGAGAGCTTCATCTGCCTAAAAGCCAGGCTGGCTTTTCCAGAATGGAGCTGTTTCTTTTTACCGAAGGCTCATTTCCCTTCACTTTCTTGCATCCATCGCAAGATAAAGAAAACAATGAATCAACCAGAGATTATTTTTCATGAAAGTTTAATCAGACGCCGTCCCTTTCCTGTGCCTCTGTGAGCAAAGYCGGGTGAACGTGCACGGCTTGGATGTGGAATAAAAACCACCCGCTTAAGAGAGGCAAGAAGCACAGGGAAGGCTTTTCCTCACTGGAATCTCTCTGTATGGACAGAGTGTCCTGCAGAAGATGCACGACCTGCAGTTTAGCCTCCAGGTTTCTTAGCCCATCCATCTCTAGGGGAAAGCCAATACTTGCCCTCTCCCCCAGCACGACTCTCCTCTCTCCTTCCCCTTGCCTTTGCTGCTCCTTAATATTTCATGCATCAAAGAAGTTTCACTTGTAGTCTACTTAATTAATCAGTTTTTGCATTACAAGAGGTACATGCAGTTAAAGTTTCTTTTATCTTGGGGAGGAATGGAGCCTCGCTGGAGGCTGTTATCGCTCATGAAAGGGTGTCTGAGGGCAGACATTGATGGACTAGCTTCCCTCTAGAGAAGGAGGGGAAGAGCCGGCACAAAGCATTCCTACTGCAAAGCCCTTCAGCAAAGCAGCTGAAATTCCCCAGCCTTTGGCTCCAGCAACAGGTCTCTCTCTAGTCACGCCTGGGTTTCCCCCTCTTGTGTTTAATGCAGCTATTGGCAGATTTTCTAGGGGCACCTGCGTGCCTCCCTCCAGCCATGGGGCTACTTGGAGAGGCGACGTGGAGCAAAATGCTCGTCTGACTCCGTATGTCTAAGTACGGGCCTGCCTTTGGATTTGCAAGGACCCTTTTCCATGTGGCTTTGGTCCCAGGAGGGGCTCAGCAGTTAYGGCACGCTGCTGTAATCAGCTGACATCTGGCCGAAGCCACAGTGAGCTCCAGGGTGGGCTCCAGAGACAGGCTTCGTGTGGTGTGACACCACAACACCAGGGCAATGGGCACGGGATGAGGACCTGAGCATCTTCCCACCTAAGTAGCTCAAACCCAATATGCTCAAGTCTTTCCTAGCTCTACAAAACTCACAGCCCTCTGTTYATAATCCTGTCCCCATTAACAAAGCCCAGGCTCTTCTGGACTGAAACTGCAGACTGCTTTCCAGTGCAGARAGTGGCTGTCCAGGAAAAGGTGGGAACCAACTGCTGTATAGAACTTATATTTGAGGAGGGAGGTAGAAATTCAGCTGCTCCCAGCTGCAAGCTTCAGCAGCCCTGCTCTTGCAAGCYGTCCCCTCAGGGTGCCTGCCTGGAAGTGCTCGGGAAGATCCTAGTTTGATGCTGTGTCAGAGATACAACCTCTCCTGCAGCCTTGAGCACAGCATGGGGTCTGCTGCCTYGTGACCTGCAGGCGAGGACGGCGCCTCCCCAATTGCAAAGGGCTCTGCCCGTCTCCCAAGGCTCTCTCTCCCAGGAGGCATTTTCCTGAATTGCTGACCCAGCCGCTCGCTTGCTTGGCTTGCAAGAGCCGACAAAGGCACAGCTTGAGCAATGTGGTTGTAGACCACATCATATGTCTGCAGACCAGCATTTATATACCSCGGTTTAGAAACAAAATAAATTTTGTGGTATTCCTTTCAGAATATATATAAAAAAATCCTTCTTCTTTAGTGGAGTTATTGATGCTGGTACGAACCTTACAGAGTGAAATATAAGCCTCTGATTACATCATAACTGAGTGACTTTTCCCCTCCACTTGCTAGCAGGAGGATTTCTGCTACGCCTTATAGATGTATAAATTGTTCTATATATTGCAAATACATAGTGCATTTTAATGATTTCTGCAGAATGTACATATCTTTTGTAATAGGGCCAAATGAAAACCGCTTCAGAAAACTGTTATTGATATCTTTGCAAAACCCTCCTATTCTTCTGTGCCAACCGATAAAAGATGCATTAGTTCTGGGTGTCCAGAAATGCAATTCACAGCACTGAAAGTCAAAGAGTGCTTCATCTGTGACCCTTTAAACTAGAGTCACTCTTTTCCCTCCCCATCCTTTTGCTGCTTAGAGAGTACAGATATCTTAAACATTTTCCAGCAAAATGTCTGCACAAAGCTCTTTATCGAGGCACAAAATCACAGGTTTGCCTGAATCCCACCTGGGATACGGTCCTGCAGCAAAATTGCCCTGCTTAGGTGTAAGAGATAAATTAGAGTGTCTCTAAGCTGCTGCTTGAAGTGCACTCAGGTGAAAACCTGGAATGAAGGTAGGCAGATGTAGACATAAGGTAGGCATGTTTCAGCACAGCCAAGGTTCCTGCTTCACAGGACACACAGCATATGCTGCGCCTGCTTCTGGAGGCTCTTCCACCCCAGAGCAGCCCGCTGCTGCTGCTCGGGAGCGGAGAGGCTCTCCCAGCTTAGCAGAGGAAGTCCGTGCTCTCGTGCTTCAAAGCCCACGTGCATAGGCTTCCAATAGCCCTCAATATCTCACCTTAATCTGTTCCGGTTCTGTTTGTGCTGTTGGGTTTCTGCATGTGAGAATCACAATCCCAAAGGGCTGAGGGCCTCCTGATAACAAAAAGGGTGGCCAAGGGGGCAAAAAAGGCGGAAAATAAACCCACCTTTGGGAGCCAATATGGTCCCCAAACCATCCAGTCCGTTAGCAAGCAGGAGGAAAACTTAACTGGTGCCTCCTGACAACCTGTCAGAGACCTATCCACTACATCCCGCCCTCACTGTGGGTCTTGTCAGGTTAATGAGGTTTCTACTTGGGAGGCGAGTTTCCTTTTCTGCTCTTGGGTTTTTAATAGGAACACCCGTTTTGCTGGTATTCTTGGTCCCGAGGCTATTGAAATTGATGGTCAGGCTGTCACTGACTTCTATGAAAAAGGGTAGGAGCCATGAAATACAGCGGAAAAAAATACATCAAAAACAGGGGGCTCATTTAGGGAGAAACAGGAATCTGGGYTATGGACCATGCTGTTG
This sequence comes from Eudromia elegans, assembly GCA_003342815.1. Classification (NCBI taxonomy): domain Eukaryota; kingdom Metazoa; phylum Chordata; class Aves; order Tinamiformes; family Tinamidae; genus Eudromia; species Eudromia elegans. The sequence goes on from PTEX01000017.1 coordinate 6,706,447, forward strand.
TCTTGAAAACCTTCTTCGTGTGTGCACTTAAAGTAACTCATACTAAGCAAGTTATATGCAAACTTCCCCAAGTGCCCCTAAAATACCCTATTAGCGAGTGAAACTTTCYGAGGATGCAGTGGGTTTTACCCTGCTAATGCCATTCATTTTTCTGTTGAATGCTATTCCGGGTGGAAAATAGAAATCCATTATAACAGTTATAAAACAAGAATAATATATTGCAGTTTGGAAAATTTATTGGTAGCTTTCAAAAGGCACAACTGTGTGTTTAGCTAACAATTCCCTGGAATTAAAAACCAGGTGGGATTCTATTTTCACAAAAATGATAACATAAAGATTTGCATTTACACCAGGAGGAACCTAGGCTTAATATAAACTGAATGTGTCTATTTAAAGGCAGTGGTTTGAAGAAAGTTCTTCTTTATCACAGTGTCTATGTTCCTACAGGAGGRTTTTTCATGCAAAAAGCACAGTGTGCTCGGCAGAAGGTAGATATTACCTGCACTTTACTGGCAGAGGGGGATTGAGACCAAGCTTGAGTCATAAGCTGAGCAGACCTCGGGGTATGGGCATAGATGAGGCAAAGTCCTACAGAGATGTTATTGCTGTTGTCCYGGGGCTTGCCCAACGTCATGCATTCAGTAGCAAAGCAAGCATTTGAAGCCACCCTTGCTCTTCATCTCTATAAACCACTGACCTGATGGCTCTGTTGCCTACCTTAGATCAGAGAAAACCTGGATATGGCTGAAATCTGTGCCCTCCATCGCTCTGCTAGACGCATAGCGAGACCCCAGGGACAACCCCACACAAACCTCCTAGGTAAAGAAACTGGGGCGTGGGTCACTGAACACGTCCTTGTACCCCACTCCTACCCCTAAGGGCTAAAACAACCTAACACCAAACACCTTTTAGCCAGAACACCTCATGTGTCATTTCCTATAACTATGCAGATAGTCACTTTTTTTTTTCCCCAGACAAATTTTCAAAAACAGGAGAAAAGAAACCCAGCTTTATCATTGTGTATAAGGGAAATCTGTACATGTACCGACAATAAACTAAGTTAATTCAGTACCCACCCTCTTCCTCCTAAAAAGCCAAACAACCCCCCCATGTTTTGCTTTGCTATCCTGCCCTCGTTGTTGTTTTAACATCTCATGACCAAGGTACCTCGGAAGGCCGTTTTACCTCACTAGGCAGATGATGAATTGATTTTAATTAGCTTGTGGAAAGAATATAAGCCCCAGCATTAAGAATGCTTTGTTGGGGTTTTGACATCTTCTTTTCTATGTGGGACTCCAAACAAGCTCAGGTAGATCAGCAGTCCCCGGGAAYTGTCGTGTGAGTCACTGGCTCCGGCAGGCCGGTGCTGCCGTTAGTCATGGCCAGGGCGGGCAGGAGTTCACGCGGCACCGGGGGTCACAAGAGTCTGTTTTGCCTGTAGGGCCAGGGTTCACATCCAAACCAACCCCCACAATTCCAGCATTCCCAGCAGAGGAACCGGTTGGCTCCATCCTGGCTGGAGGCAGAGCAGGAACAGGTCTCCTGCAGTGGAGCTCACCTGGTTTGTGGTCTTCAAGCACCAACTGCAGCCCATGGAGGGTCCTGGGATCGCTATGATGGGCAGGTGCAGGATTGGGACAAACCTCAGCAGCACTCATTCCTCTGGCCCTCACTTAAACACTAGCTCTTGAGACCAGCTCAGATCTTTGCTGCACATCTCCAATTTGCTCCTCTGGGTTTGTCACTGTGAGCCACCTCCACGTGCCTTGGAAACCAGAGGTGCCCGTTTGCCTATAGAAAGGCAATAACTAGTAAAAGCTCCCCTGGAGCGCACTGCTGTGTGATTGCAYCCAGGTGATCATCCCACAGGAGCCAAGAGCCTGGAGTTATTTGTGGCAATGAGTTAGATCCCATTGCTAGAAGGGGAGAAGATGTGGAAGGGAGGGCTGGGTTTCATGAAGGAGAAAGAAGAAGGAATGATGTGCAAAGGGAGCAGTGATGGAAGGAGAATTTAACAGTAGAGGAAAGAGAGAAGGCCGGGGGGCTGGAGGGAAGGGAAGAGAGCAAGAAGAGGGTGATGGAGGACAAGTAGGGGTGTAAATGAGGTGGGCACTGTGCTGCTCACTGTGGAGGTGATGGGGAGAAGCTGCCAAAGGTAGGAAGGGAAACAGAGTCTGCGAGAGACAGGAAGGAGTTAACAGATTAAACGTGAAAGTGCGGAGAGAGCGAGAGAGGGGAAAAAAAAAAAAAAAGAAAAAAAGAAAAAAGGAAAATGAGGCAGGTGGCCGGCATTAAGGCTGATGACCGGCGGGCCGGAAGGGCGAGCAGGTTCGAGGCGGGGGCGCTGCGCTTCCCTCCTCCCGAGCTTCGGGGGCTGCTGGCGAGCCCTGCGCGGTGGAAGCGGCCGGGCCGGGCCGGGCGAGCATCCCCGGAGGAGGCGGCGGCGGCGGGGCCGGGGCGGCGCGGGAGGCGGAGCCGGGCGGCG
>PTEX01000017.1:6709231-6751760 GCA_003342815.1 Eudromia elegans
GCCGCCGACTCCCGCCTCCTGCTCTTCGTCCGCAACGAGCTGCCCGGGCGCGTCGCCGTGCAGGACGACCTGGACAACACCGAGCTGCCCTTCTTCACCCTGGGTAGGAGCGGCGGCCCCGACCGGCCCGTGCCCCCTCCCCAGCCCCGAGGCTCCTGCCGCCCTCCCTGCCCGCGGCTCCCCCCGCGCCGCGGAGCACCTGGGGCTGCCCGGCCCGCGGGGGCTGCGGCTCCTCCCGTCCTTGTCGCGCGGCCCCTTTCTCTGCTGGGGAGGCTTCTTCCCTCTTCCTACATCAGGGCCTGGAGGCTGCCGTGTGGCCTTATTTATTATTTATCTGTTTGAGAGGAGCTGCGAGGAAAGCGTCTTCACCCAGGCCGCGGAGTGATGGGTGCTGCCTCCCGTACTTCAACTTAAACGCCTCACCCTGGAGAAGCTCGAGCGGAGCCTGGCGGGGAGGAGGGACTGTTTGTCTGGCAGGAGGCTGGATTTATAAGTGCTTGTCTTGCTTCATGCACAACTCCGGTTGCTGGGTCTGTTGCAGAATGCCTGCAGACTTATGCCATATTTCAGCTTTCCTTTTCCCTTCATTCTTTTTTTTCCCCTCCTTCAGAARGGGAGGATGAGGGAAGTGGCACTAGGAAGGTGTACGTTGTTGTGTTTTCATGTCGGTGCCTGATCCTGTCTCTACACGGGGCACCCAGGCTGCGCCTTGTCGCTTCTATCCTGCTGTGTGCGTTGACCTGCCCTGCTGTGCTCGGGATTCGGCACGGAAAGCTCCGTGTTTGCCGGGCRCGTCGTTGAGGGGCTCGTTGCTGATCTCTATGCAGTTCCTCCTTATCCAYGAGCTCTCGTGTGTTTTGGTGCCTAAAGCTGGGATAATTGGAGCACCTACTGAACTTGGTGTCTGAGGCGCTGCTTCAGGCGGCCGCGTCGAGGCTTCCMGCGTGTCCGTAGCTCCCGTGTCGAGGTGTTTCCCACGCGATGGAGCGGGATGGGGTCTGCGCCCTTGCCCTGGTGGAGTGACCGCAGTTGCACCGAGCACYGTGTGCCGCAGCAGGAGGACGGGCCGGGTTCCTGGTCCCGTCGTTTTGCCCTCTGTGAAGCTTTCCCTCTCCTTGTGCATGCCTGCAATAAGGAAGTTTGTAATGGTACTTCTTGAACTGACCCTCTTCGGTTCCGGCTCTGCAGTTTGGCTTCCTTAGACGTGGYTGGTCAACCACAAAAATCCCACTCAAAAGAGATACTCCGTTTCAGGCAATAAAAGTGAGAATCAAAGATCTGATGCAGTAGGATTGACATTTACCTTATAATGATTAAGAGTAGTGGGAAGTTTCGTGGTTCGCTGCCCTGAATTTTCAGGTTAGCGTACAGTTTCTTCAGGGACGGGGTGTGAACTGCAGGCTGGGCTAAATATATCGCGTGGCAGAGAACTCCTCTGTGTACAGTGTGGGTAGTAGCTCATGCTAAAGGAGAGAAATTCATCTTGATAGATCAGAGAGATGATCTTGTGTGGCAAATCCTCCTTCTGTGAGTGACTGCTGGCAGAGCGACTGTGTCTCGGGCTRAAAAAAAATCTCTTTGGCTTGCCTGGGATTTTGGTTGTTTGTGTGTTCGTGAATATGTGCTGTGTGTCTCACAAAACTGTAAGGCTCCCTGGGCGGACTAAAGACCCCAACGTGTTCCMCTCTCTGCCCCGAAGCCCCCGATGCCAGCCGTGCTGGAAGATGGACTGGGGCTCTGTGGTGGGATGGCTTCACCGCATCCCTGAAATTAATCAGCACCTTGCCTTAAAAGAAGGTAAAACACTTGTCCTTCCCCAAGGTCTAGCTCATGAATTGCTGTGGCTGCTCTGATATTTCACATTTGCTGCATTTTTTTTTTTTTTTTCCATCTCCTGGAGTGGCAGCAGGGTCTCGGATCTGCTTAGCTCCTTGCTGGATGAGTGCTTTGGAGGATTTCTGCTGGCTTGTATGCTCATTTTTCTAGTGCAATGTGTAGTACGGGAGTGCTTTTGTGGCTGCAGCCTGTTCTAAGCTCAGCAGTGGCTGTGGACCCTAAAGCTGACGCTGCCTTGGTGTGACCTGATATGGGTTCTTAGAGGTGAAAATAGTGTCGGGTGCAGACTGCCTAGCAGGCAGGGCTTGCTTTGAGCAGTCTGTTCTCCCTGCGTGAAGAATAACTTCCAGTAGCTGGTTGCTGGTGYTAGTGCATCTCTGTCACTAGAGTGTGGTTAGCAGGGGGCCGGGCCTGAGCTCGGGAGGGTGTTTAAGGGCTGAAGTGGGGAAGGTTTCTCAGGGTCTTTGGGTGCAGCCTCTTGTTKCTGGCAAARGTGAATTTCTGGCTTCTGGGGGTTAGGGATGCGTTAGGGAAACCCTCTGAAGTGCCCACCTGAGCTCAGATACKCTGAGCAGCATCTGGAGGGAACTGTGCAAGAAAGCGGCGCTGAAGGAGCTCCTCTGTGTCCCAATGCTGAGTTGGTTTGGAGGAGCGATGCTGCTCAGGGAGGTCGAGTCCGGAGCTCCAGACCCGCTCGGTGGCTCCCRTGCTCAGTAGGTCTCCTGGTTTGGTGTGGCCCCCGTGTCCCTTGTCACACTGTGTTGCAGGAAGGTGAGRGACCTGCAGCTAAAGGTTTGCAGGTGCCTTGTGTGCAGCTGGGTGAAACCCCCTCTGGGGCTGGGGGAGGGAGGGCGTTTCAAGTGAAAAGGAGCCAGAGACACATGCTCTGAGTCAGTGCTTGGTATGAAAGGTATGCGGTGATTTGCCTTGGTTTTCCTTAAAATCAGGTAGGAAGCAACTCTTTTGATGCCCTGAAAACCTGAGATATGAGGCACTCGCAGCTTTGTTGTTGCTGGTTTTGTTTTGGGATGAGCCTAAATCTCCTTCCAAACCCCCCATGAGCTGGGGACTGTGTGACACTCGCTGCCTCCAAGAGTTGCACCTTGGACTAGCCACCCTTGGGTCACCCCCACGCTGAACATCTCGAGCTGCCGGGCTCTGTGAGCAGTGCCGCCTTCCCAGGAGCAGAGAGAGCTTTGGGAAAGCAGGAAAACCTTCCTGCTGCAGCTGCTGCATCCCTGACGCTTGGGCTTGAGCAGACAAATCCCCGGGAGGAGATTCCCACGCGGATGGGCTCCGCCGTGCCCCTGGCTCCGTGCTGGCACGGCTGGAGGCCCATGAGCAGGAGGGAGCGGGTCGCATCCCTGCCCTGGCGCGCGTGATCCGCAGGGAAGCGGCGCGGGAAGCGCGTGCCAGCCCGCTAGGGGGTGGTGGGAGCCCGGAGATGCTCCGGAGCTCCGGAGTTTGCTCCGTGCTGGCTTTGCTCACGTGCACACGCTTGGAGGCAGCTGTGCAGGCGAGAGCAGGGAAGGGTCTAATCCTTCCCAACAGAGTCGGGAAAGTTGCAATTCCCTGATTCATCCCCTCCACCTGCAGCACGGGCTTGCAGCTAAAATGCCATCCTGAAGCTCTAGCTGGCTCAGTGTACCCCCTGCAACAGGGTGTCACAGTGTCCATGCTTCCTGCTGTTATTTTATTCAAATCTCTTGCATTAGAGTCCAGAAAGAGGATGATGTTTTTATCCCAAATTTTGATTTCAAAATTATGCAGCAGAGCAGTGACAGGAAATGACACATGTAACTTTGCCACCGAGTGCATTATGAATAGCTGTGCATCCCCTTTCCTGAAACAGCATCCTGCCCTTTCCATAACCTTGGATACAACTGATGCTTTGCAGTACTTTTTTTTTTATCCTCTAATTCTTCTGGTGTTACCCTGGCGAGCGGTGCAGCGTGTCATCGACTCTGTTCTTGCCCATCGAGTTCTCTCCAAGGTGTGCGTCTTGATTTAGCCAGCAGCCATGCGGTCTGCACAATAACCGCTCCGCAAGCGGCATAACCGGTTTAAGTGCAATTCAGGGAACGAGGCAGTTAGCTCCTGAGCTAATTYAGATGAGCGCTGTGTATGTGTGCGCGGAAATATAAATATATATATTTATATATGGAGAGAGAAAGCGAGGCAGGGACATTTTCAGCACCGCTCCTTAGCTGATAGTGGCTTGCATAAGAGCAGTTTACTACAACCTTCTCATAAATGGCTCTAATGGATGTTCTTTGACTCTTTGGCAGTGCTGTGGGTTGCTGTGTTTCGGTGGCTGTCGCAGGAGCTGCTTGTGCATCTGTGTTGTTGGTGTCCACCACCGAACAGGGTCTGAATGCTGCTGTCCCTGGCCCTATGGCTCTTCCATCTACTACTCTTTTCTGTGCCTCGTCCTTTATTTTATGTCTCAACTTCTGCAGCCACCTGGGAACTTGAGCTTTTTTCTTCCTTAAGGCACGAATGCATTAAAATGGGGCAAGACATCTACTTCTCTCAAGGTTGTTTGAAATTACTGCTTTTCTTGAAAATACTTGTGTGTTGCCTTGGCTTTTGTCGAGACGTGAGTTGTTGCAGGGCTGCGTGGAGGAGCTGCTGCTTTAGCCTGCAAATGCCAATGTGACAGGAGCTTTTGATGCTGCTCTTTGAGGCTCTTGCCCTACTTTGTTTTGGCCTGCGTGATCTCAAGCAGGATTGAGTGGGTAGCAGAGGGGTAAAGTTCTCACCATGAGACTCCCTAGTTGTGTGTTGGCTGCCATAGGCTTGAGGATTCTTCCCTTGGAGCTAGTTTTTAAAAACTGTGTTGTCTCTGCATGGTAARGACACGCAGGTATCTTCAGTTGGGTTTTAATAGCTGTGTCAGCTGTCTTGCTGGAATTGAGCAATTAACACGTGCTTTGGGTGAGAAGCTGGTTGATGGAGTGGGGCTTTGCCTAGCTGCTCCCGAGGTAGACTGGGGTAAAAAGTAGCATCTTCCRAGAGATGAGCAGAGGGAATCAAAACTGACCTGGCTGTTGGGATGAGGAGCGAGGGCATGTCCGAGCGTGGAGAGCTGAGGCCACCTTCCCTTCCGCTGTCATGATTAATGCTCTGGGAGGTCTCCAGGTTGTGCAAGATGCCTTTGGGAAGGAGGAAGCAGAAGAGATGGGTAGCAAATGCTGCAGTCGGATTTATCACTGCAAACGCTGGACTTCCCTTGCTTCTGGGCTGCTGATTTGGTCAGAGGGTCCTAGTGGGAGCTGGTTGCTCTGCAGGAGGGGCAAGCTGAGCAGCTCGTGGGCGAAGATGCCGCACGTGGCGCCGCATCCCAAGCAAGCTGCCTTTGGGATCATGTAGCTCCTGGCCTGCCAGCCTGCCCGGCCTGGCAGGAGAGGAGAGTTTTCCTGTGGGGAAAGTCAGTGTCTGTTCCCTCTAAYTTGCTCCCACTGTTGCGAGCCCAGCAGCGGGCCGGCGCTGTGCCGCGCGAGCAGAGGGGGCTCTGGTTTCTTGTTTGTGCCTTGTTTTAAGTTTCCCTCTGCTTCCCTCTTCCTTCTCATAAYGGCTTTAATGGATGCTGTTTGAGCAGCTTCGGCAGTGCTGCGGGAGGCTTGCAGGGCTAGGGAAATGGTGGGGAAACTTTTTAAGCTTAATCCTGCTGAGAGCCAGAGACAACCATTGTCCTGCGGAGAATCCAGCGGGGGGAGAAGCCTCTGTTCTCGTTTTGAGCAAAACTCCCAGCTCTTTGAATTTGCCATAGAAAAGAAATTCAGGTGGAGGTAAGACAAAAACCTTATGGCAACGGGTTTTTTTTTTTTTTAATATATAGTTTTATATATGTAATATTTTTCCTCCCTTGCATGGGACTATATGATCACCCTAGGCCATTGGGTTCTTGCCACTGGAAGCTGAAGGCAGGAGAGCCTGGAAGGCCTCACGTCAACATGCAGATGCCCTGGGGAAGGTAGGGTGATGTGGTCATTGGTCCTGAGCTCTAGRCTGTAGAAATGACGGGCTCTGTGACACCCAGCAGGGCTGGGGCAGGGCAGCAGGGAGTCTTGCAGGCACCTTTGCACCATCCTGGTGGCATCTGGTGAAGGTCTCTGGGTTGGGCCGGTTACAGTTCCCTGTCCAAGGGAGGCTCTGCTTGCCTGGAGTCCTGCGATGCCTCAGTCTATTGACCTGACCTGGTGTCCTGTTGAGTGACCCTGGCTGGGCTCCCTTGCCTCCAAAGTGGTGGTTGATGTCCTGGTAAACCACAGAATTAGCATTAGAATGGGTTTGTCCCTCGGGTGATCGCTTCTTCCCACCCCACCCAGACAGGGTCAAACCTGGCTTGTCTGGCAAGGGGAATGTGAGCTTGTGGTGATGCTTTTTCAGGGGAAAAATCACAGTTAAAACTGAGCCTGGAGCTGAATGACTCTTTTCAGAGAATTGCTGCTTTCCAAGAGTACCCGTATTGACCAGCTAGTGGCAACAGAAGATTAAGTATAGCAAGAGCAGCCTGTATTCTGCAGCTGCACTGTCGGGCTATAGGAAGGTAGGAGCAGCTTAGGCAGCCTGGGGGATCCCTGTGGTTCCCCCAGTTCCTCCTGTGCAAGGAAGGTGACTTTGGGGGATGTAGGTGTGCTAGAGACTTTAGTTTGTGCTCTTTATTGGGAGGAAAAAAAATACCCTTTTCTGTAGTACTGGTGGAGAACTCGCATGTCTCAGCGGGCATTGGGGCTGGGGAGAGGAACGGTGCTCCAGAAACCCGTGGTGGGTCTGTGTGTGCATTGCCATAGGGTGTATAAGTGTGTGCATCTCCACAGCCTGCTGTGTCCTCCCTTCTCAGCCCTCAGAGCTGAACCTGGGCCGTGTGATGGACSAGCCTTTCCTCCGCCGTGGTGATACGGTGCTAATGTGCAGCGTGGGCTAGCTGTGAGAACCAGCCGAGCCCTTGGTGTTACCTGAGTAACAGGAACTCAGGCCTGGGACCGCCTGGGACGGCAAGAGAACAGGCTGGTGTCGCTTGTGGGAGAGAGGAGATGTTGATCCTGAGCTGCCTTAGCACGTCCGTTAACAGTTGCTGGTGGCTTGAGAGGCACGAGGTGTCACACCAAAGGCCAGCAAAACACCTTGCAGGACGTGGATAGAGACTAGGCYGAGAGAGTGAAGGGAAAAGTGGAGAATATGGGAATGTGGTTGGTGCTGCTGCTCTCTGCAGTGCATTCGGTAGACTGTAGTACTCATAGCTCCACTGTGGAGCTTTCTTCCTCGGTTGCTRCCATTTGAAACGGGGAATAATGGGCCTTGCTCCGTCTCCCCATGCTGTCACTAGTCCTGCTTCCTCTGCTGCCTGTGGGAAAGGTGACTGTGATGAGCAGGCATGATTTTGATATGTAACTGGATCGAGATGTGGGGCCACTTAGAAGAATTGGATGCTTGTGCTGCCGCTCGGGTCGCCGTTAATTTGGTTAAGGTTYTCAGTGTCCAGACAGTGTGGAGACACTTAATGGTATTGAAGAAGCGGAACAACAAGCAGAAGGACAGACAGTGATCTTGGCCTCCTGCGTCTGCACTGGCTGGGCAGAGCTGCCTGGCTCCTCCTGGAAAGGAGACAAGTGAGGAAAATCRTGATGCAAATGATTTCTGGACCTTTTGGGTGTCTTTCCTTTAAGCAGGAGCTGGGCTGGCCGGAGCAAATGCATCCGGAGTGCTTGCCTGGCAGCAGTTCGGGCAGGAGAATGGCATTCCTGCCGGGAGAAGATGAGGAGATGTGGTTTGGAGCCAGGGCGCTGTCACCACACAGAGGAGGCTGATGGGGAGGAAGAGCAAAGTGCAGGGTCCCTCCTGTTTCTCGTTAGCTGCTCCCCCAAGTCTTRCACCCCTGTCTCCTGTGCTTCCAGTTCTCCCGTGTGTTTGAGATGGGGTCTGTATCAAACCACGTCTGGCTTGGAAAGCWGCACAGAAAGGGGAGAAATTTTCCATTGGCAGTATCAGCAGTAAGGGAGATTTTTCCTAGTCACCTGGTAACTGCTCTGTTTAGGAGGATTGCTGAGCTRCTGGGGTTGCCCTTGGGCACGTGCACGGAGTGATCCCGCTGAGGAGAGAGATGAGGGCTGGCCCTGACCCCAGGGAGATGTGGTGCTGCTCTGGGATCCTTGTGGACCTGGTAAGTGGTTAGCTTTGCATCTCTTCTCATGCAGGATGAGCCGTGCCACACTCGGGGTTGCACGTAGCACCGTGGATGTGCTGTCACCAGCTTCTCAAGTGCACCTGAATAAGCCTGAACTTGCCCAGCCGGCTGCACTCGTGAGCTGGTGTTGGGGACAGCAGGGAGCACGAGGCTCCCAGCGATGCTGATCCCGGCCAGGGCCGTGCCGTGGGCTCCAGGCTGGACATTGCCCGTRTTGATACCTTGGAGGATGGCTCTGTTCTGGAGCAGCTCTGGGAACCTGCTTGGAGTTATTTGGGAGCTTGATACCTTTTTCTTCCTGCAGTGCTGGTGAGGTGCCCACAGAGAGGCACTGTCTAGTGTCCATGCACACTGAGCRTGTGGATGCTCCCCATAAGTGGGTAACTTCAGGGCTCTGGTTCACTCTCTACTGTGTCACCTCCTTTATCTCATGGTTGSGTTAGAGGATTCTTACTGGGGAAGGGAGCCCTGCACCCTGCTCTTGCCTGGGCTGTGCTGCAGAACTGGGCTGCCTGGTACCATGAGGCTGCTTGTGAGTAAAGGGTCCCTGTTGCGTGACCTGGCACTGCAGTGTGTCTGTGTGACCAAGCCCTGCTCTAGCTGTGAGGGTGTCTGTCCTGAGGCTGCTCAAAGCCTGCGTCCCTTCCTTGCTGTGCTTTCTGGTCCCTGAGTTATTGGTGGACCAGGAGTGCAGAACATCCCTAAAATGCAGAACAAGTGTCAGAAAACAGGAGCTGGCACCAATGTAGGGTGGTGAAGTGGCTGCAGAATGGGGCCCATCCAGCAGCGAGGTCCATTCCCTTGTCTGTGCTGGCTGGTCCTCGCTGGAGCAGTGCTTGSTGCTCCCACTACCTTGTTCACATCAGGGGCTCCTGCGTTTTCCATCACTCATGGAGCTCCCGCAAGATACAGGGGTGCATTTATCACCCGAAGAGCCCCTGGGCTTCAGCTGAACTTTGTGTTCTCGCAATAAAACCATGCAAAGAGATGTGTACTGTAACAAAGCCCGTGGATATAATGCAGCCGTATCGTGCTGTACCTTTCATCTTGAAGGATTCCCAAGGAGCTTTACAAAGGCAGGGGGCCCGCCGGGGTGACCGAAYGCTGTCGGTAACGGCTGCGCTCCGGTCTCTGCAGTGACACGTTCCCTTCCTGCCTGCACGGGCAGCTTTGTGAAGCCCCATCTCAGGCTAGGGCTGTGCTTTATCCAAGYTAGGATTTCTTGGAAGGGAAACCACGTTAGCTTGTGGATGCCCAAAAAACGGGGGCAAAATATTTTTTCTGTGGGTGGGAGTTGCTTTCATGCAGCTTTAAGGTAGAGGTTGGTGGGAGGTGGTAGGAGCCCAAAGCTGCTGTCGATGGGGGACAAAGCCTAAGAATCGAAGCAGAAAGTGGCATAACGGGTGTCAAATGCGAGCGATCGTCACAGGCATATGCTTGGGAAAGYGGCGATGAGCTTGGGTCTATTTTTGTGCGGAGCAGCATGTGCCTAGCCAGCTTTGTTCAGCAGGTTGTTTGGGGAATGCGATTGCCCTTGCTGGGTAGATGCTAAATGGATGCTCTAAGCAAACCGCAACCCAAAAACTCTGCAGCTTTGCCCTGTTAAATGCATCCTGGTGCTCAGAGTGCCGAGGAGCTGCAGAGCTGAATGAGGTGCCTGCAACACCCTCTCTTGGCAGCTACACGATGAGGGAGACCGTGTGCCAGCGAGGGAGGCTGGTTTGGGGTGTTCCTGGGTGTGGGAATAGCTGTGGGTGCCTTGGGATAGAGCAAGGACACCTCCAAGTCATGATTCCCATTTACAGATGAGTGCTGCAAATGCTATCAGAGCAGCTGGCTTTGGGAAAAGCTCTATAWAGTATATATTGATACATATGTGTGTACATATATATTTATATATAATATATAAAGTTTGATCTGTTTTTTGTTCCTGCATGGCATAAAGAGGTGCGGCATGTGTTTTCTAAGAAGGCTTTGCTTCCCCTCCTGCTTTCCCCCATACCCCAGCCAGGGCTTGCAGCGTGCCAAGCAGAGCACGAGGCTCTTTGGCTGCAGCAGTTTTAGCAGGGCCCTTCCTTGCAGTGGAGAGGCAGGTGTTGCAGGAGAGGAATTTTCTCCCTCCTTGGGAATTTTCTCCCAGGTTTTCCTTCCTTGGGTTCCAAGTTCTTCTGCCTCCCTGAGGGTCTCCAGGTCTTCTCCACCTGCCTCTCCATCAGCTTTGTCTCCCTGACYCCTATCCCGGTGGCATCTCCAAATGGGTCTAAACCTGAGGGGTCCGTTTTTGAGCTTTTTGAGTATGGAGATGAGCCCAGAAGTAGTTGCCTTGCTGTAGAGAACAGGATGCAGATTGCCAGCTTTGTTCATGCTTCCTAGATATTAAGAGCCTTCAAAACTGATTGGATTTTGAGAAGGCAATAGAAGTTTGTGGTCGTTTTTACAGTAGTTATGGCAGTTACATGCCTAGTTGTATTGGCTCAACAGCTGTGCGTTTCTAGTGCTTTTTTCTTTTTTTTTTTTTTCATAAAAATCACAGGAACTGGCAATGTGTTTTTAATTAAATAGCTACGGCGTTGTCTTTTAACGCGATTCATGAAACCAGAGCTGCCTGAAACCAGCTCCGTTATGCTGCTCACGTTCCGTCGTGTCCCGGCGCTGCTGTTTCCCACTCCTGGCTTTTGCTCCTTGCAGACAGGCAGTGCATCTGTCCTTTAATATTCTCCTGTTCTTTAGTTCTTTAGCTGTTCTTTAATGTTCTGCAGCCCGGCAGCACGTGGGAATTAGGATGAGAGCTGGGATTTGGGCAGGACGTGAGCTCCGAGATGGAGGTGTCAGTGACARTGTCAGTGTCTCTGGCCACCACAGGATGCCACAGAAACCCTGTGCACGGGGGGAGTTTTCCACTGCTGCTGGGGCTCGCATTAAATAATGTTGTAAAATCTTCCCCTTCTTGATGATCAAAGCTTTTGTGGTGCTTTCAATGAACTACTAAATAGGGGGTGAAAAAAACCCTCCTGTTTGCAACCCTCTTGTTGGTTAAGCTTGCCTGGCGGCCCCAAAGGCGAACCCTAGGTGGACTTTGTGTTAGGATGGGATGGAGGGAGTGTGTAGGGCCGGCTGAGGAGTTGATCTGCTGAGAAGAGCCTTCCTGTGCTGCACCTCGCTGCAGGGTGACCTTTCTCCTGTTGCATCTTCCAGCTGAGCTCCCTCCCCAAAATGCCATTTCCTGCCTGTGGGGAGCTGTGTTTGGCTGGTTTTATCTCCTTGGCAGGCTTCCCTGGTGGTTTATGGTGTGCGACGAGTCATTTTAAAACAAATTTTTTTTAGTACGTCTTGGTCTACAAAGCCTCTCCTTAGCAGACGTGGTGCAAATTTGTATGGSAAGTGCCTGGCGTGCCCCCTGCACCCGCAGCAGCTCTGTGCCCGGTGCCCAGGGTGGGCTCCCCAACTGCCCCTCTGCCAGGGAGCACATTTGGGACAGCAGCTCCAGCCCCTGGTAATGGGGGCCTGGGAAGGAAGGTAATATTTATGTCCTAGCTGTAGCATATTTATGTCCTGACAAGGTCATAAAAGGTGCAGATTATTTGTTAATGGAAGGTATTACTGTTTTTATTGGCACTTGTTCGGATCGTCTCTCCCTAAAGTTTCTCTGAAGGCACCTAGGGGTGACCCAGGAGGTGCTAATGTGCTGCTGGCCTTGCTGCTGCTGGGTGAGGGAAGAACTGGGTTCTAGAAGAGCTGTTATCTTGTAATGGTAGCTCTGCAGTGGAGGGCCCATGAGATGCAGGATCATGCTGGACAGGAGAGRAGGTGCTGGGGACCAGCCTGGGAACCACGTTACAGCTGTAATTTGTCTAGTAAAGGCAAGTAAAGGGTTTCGGGCTCTGTTTCCTCAATTGCAAAATGAAATTTTGGGCAGTAAGACACCATTGGACCAAAATCAGGATGCTCTGGCGTGCTGATAGTGCTGCATGACCTGTAAATCAGTGCCATGGATGGGCRTGCAGTTGTAATGGCAAAAGTGGAGGGTAACTCTGAGGTTTTCTGTGTGAGCAAATGGGCCGTCTGCAGGGCTGGAGTTGGTTTTAATCCTCCAAGACYCATGAGGAAGCTCCTGGCTTGCAGGCCACGTGCAGCCTGCCAGRACAGCCCCTGAGTGATGGTCTGTTCCCGGCCTCTAACGTCCTTGTGTTTCTCTGCTGTTGTCATTGGAGGATGCTCGTGCATGGTCCAAAACGCAGGCGACCCTCCTGGGATGGGAGCACAGTGTTCCCAGCACGGATGGATGTCCTCAATGTGGTGGGTGATGGCTGGAGTCTCTTGGTTGCTCCTTGCTGCAATAAGGCGTGTGTGGCTCGAGAGTCCCCACCGCAGATCTCAAAGGGCTCCAGGATCTCCTTCCTGCACCTCTGTTGTGTTTGCCTGTCTGGAAAGCTTCTGTTTATCAGGATGCTGCRTTGCACAAGGCTTTGGTCCTCCAAGGGGAATACAGCCTTCTAAGAGAAGCTGCTTGTCTTTCCAGCATGTTCTTAGTGAAATAAGGGTTGAATCCTGCTTTGGGCAGCCCTGCAGGGTGCATTAGGACAATAGACTCTAAAACAACTTCCAACAGGAACGAGGCACTTGAGCTTRTTGTGCTCTCCACTCTGTCCTATCTTGCCTCTGGTGAGGGATAAGGAGGTTTCCTTTGGGGTATAACAGATGTAGAAACGCTGACCAGAGCCTCGCGCAGAGGGAGAGCTATCTCAGTTAATTAGAACTGGATGAAAGAGTCTTTTTAATCAAGGAAAGACTTGTTCCAGTTTGATCGCAACTCTTTGGTTGAGTCCTGAGCTTTAAAGTTCAATGTCTGTGGGAACAATGAGTTTGAAAAGATGTTTTGAAGCAGCGATTGTAGCATTGTTATAAAAATGCTGAAGGGGAGTTGTGATGCTGGAAGTGCTTTTATGATCTTACACTGACACATTTTAGAAAATAGATGTATTTTCAACATGACAAAACTTTTGCTGGCCCTAACTAAACATGATGGTGCCTGAATTTGATGGGTTTTGGTGGTGTCATATCTAGCATGGTGGAWATGAATGRKTTGCAAGGCTGCTGGTGTTAGTGGRGCACACTGGGCAAGAGGAACTCTGCATGGCTCTGAGTGGAGGGAGCAATATGGGACTCTTGTCCCTTTAGATGCTGATTTTCCTCTGGGAATTCCATCCACGGCAGCTGGTGGGTCAGAGGTGCAGCAAGGGTGGGTGGGGGGAAAAAAAGGAATGAGGTGAGGAGAGCTTGATGGAGCCAAGGGCCAGGGCACAAGCAGCCCCAGCCCTTTGGTCCCTGCWTTCTCCTGTGCTGAGCCCTGGCCTGTTGACGTGCTCCTCATGCTGCTTCCAACCCTATTGGCATTTCCTTGCCATTAGAGCTGGTCTGAAAGCTCACAAATGAAAACAAATTTTTCACAGCTGTTTAGCAGGCATCTGCATAATGGAGCAGCCAAATGGCAATGTCTCAATTATGAATGAAGGGGGAGGCTGGGACTGGCCACCGYGGCGCTGCCGGCAGCAGCTCCGGCTGCTCCTGCCCCGGGCCCTCACCCTTGCTGTCCCCTTGCCTTGGTCAGATGATGTCCCCTTGCCTCGATAAGGTGCCACCCCTGGGGTCCCTGCATTGCATCTTGCAGGAACAGCCTTCTGGGGCTGCTTTGTGGGTGTTATACAASTCTATATAGAGGATATAGAAGCATACCGATATCTATATATACTTCCATATGGAAGTACAATATATTCTATTTAGAAGTATATTTAGTATATAGATATATGTCTATATCTCCTGTATTGGAGTATGAATACCCAGGGTTTCTCCTGGGATGGCATCTCCTATTTCCTTAGAATAGCAAAGAGCATCGTTGGTCACTGACCTGGGGCCTCTCTCCTTGGGATTCCCTTTTCCATGACTGTCTAAAGCGCATTGGCGCATGGTGACGGGTTTGTAATTTCCATTAAGTTCTAGTTTCTGTTGTGCTCCCTTAGATATCCAGAGGCCTTTGAGCTTGTGCCCTGTAATTAAACGGAATCTCTTAAGATGTCTGAGGGGGCTGCATGAGAGGCAGGGCCACGCGGCTTGGGCTGCTGCAGAAAGCTGTCACACRGCTCCTGTGTTAGAAAAGAGACACCAAAAATCCTTCTTCCACCCCCAACTTTGTCTTACTGCCAGCCCTGAGTTTCAGATTTATTTAAAGGTCCTTTCTTTTGGATTTGGGTGGGTGGGGAGCGTGTATTTTTTGCCATGTGAGTCTGACAGACCCTTGGGGGAAGATGAGTGGGTGTCTTGAAGTGTTATGGAGGAACTTGGCAAGTGCCTCAGTTCCAGGGATCTCTTTACATTTTTGGCTTCATCTCTTTTTTTTTTTTTTTTTTTTTTTTTTTTTTTACAAAAAATCTTACTGCTCTTCAACTTTCCAGAAGCAGCAAAGTAACACCACGGTGACACTGCCAACCAGGAATGACACTGCTTTCCTTCCTCGAAGCCCTGGCCCYGAAGCCCGAACGGCTTCTGCTCTTGCTCCCAAGCTTGCCAGCCTTTGGGCTCTGTGCTGGGATGCTGGTGATGATTCCTGCCCTCCTTTCTCAGCTCCTTGGGTGGCAGTGGGTGGGTGGTGGCACCACAGRCAGGGCTCACCCATGGTCTACAGGTCCTTCAGAGCAAAGCGGGGCTCTCATAGGGTTCTCTCTCCTCCAAAAACAATTCACTTTCTTTCATTGTGGTCCCGTGGTACCTTAAGAGCTGAGGAAAGGGGATAGAGTTGAAACCTAAAGCAAAAAGGATGAGTGGAAGTAGAAGATGGACTTGATTCACATGTGTCTGCTGGGCTGCTGTCCCTTCTGCCTGTGGCTCCCTGAGCCGCTGGGAGAGGGGGATGTCGCTGTTGGATGTGCCTGCTGTAATGTGCTGTCCCATTAGGAATTTTTTTCCTTTGCTTTTTGTTCTAAAAATGACGTGCATTGTTTAAAGCTCCCCTGTGCTCCCCCGCATGCACGCTTGTGATCTCTGCCACAGCGATGGCTTCTCTAATTAGGTAGATGACGAGGTAACCTTAGCAACCCCGTGMTGGGGCTGGGGACCATCTTCAGCTGCCCTCCAGGGTGGTGTGTTTGGCGTTAAGCACCTTCTTACGGGGGCCAGGAGAGCGGCTCACGCAGGGCTCCCCATCCCTGTCACCAGGGTTAATGGGACTTGCACAGTGCGAGGCAGGAGCCAGCGCTGCAGAGGCACCTCTGTCCCGTCGTGCTCGCTCCCTCCTTGAGGGTGTGCGGGTCTGTCAGCTTATCTTGCTTGCTTCTTGAGGGTGCCCAGGTTTGGCACGTTACCTGATGCCTCTGCAGCAGCTCTGAGGAGAAGGGCTCTGGTGGTWCCTGCAGGAAGGACCGGGCTGGGATCTGGTGCGGAAGGGAGCCCTGAGCCTGCTGCTGCATTGGTGACTGTGCACCCTGCAGCGAGGGGAGGGTTTGCAGGCGAGACAGGGATGGTGTGAGCATCCAGGGATGGAGGCACCCGTCTCCCTGCCGCCTGATGGGAATGCGGCACAAAGTCATCCCGTAGGTCACGGGGAATAGGAGCTGCTTTGGGGCAGCAGAACAGGGCTGGGCATGAAGGGGGGTTGTGGTCACGTTCCCACGCGAGGACAAGCGGTGTCTTGTGCCACCTGAGCCCCAAGCCCGTGCACATCACCGCATCCCTCTCCGTCCTCCACGCTTGGCCTCATGCAATGGCTGCAGCCCTTAAAATCCAAATGTGCCTCTTGCCCTGTGGCCTGGAAAGGGGCTCGGCTACTCCAAACAGTGCTCAGAAATATTTTTTTATAGCAGTTGGGAGTGAGCCAGGGCGAAAATGAGCTGAGGCCGCTGAAGGGAGATAAGCAGAGACGTAAACTGTGATTTTCTGCCCTGTGAGCCCTATGCATGGATTTCATCTTTTAATGGAAGTGCAGTAAATAAAAGCCATTTTCACAATAAGCTGAGCAACAGGTCAGAAGCGCCTGAGCCACTGAAATTGATAGAAGCGAGCTAAGCGTAACAAATCTCCCAAAATTGCACCAGACTCCACTTGTATCTCCTCCTTCCCTGCATCTCGCCAATTATAGCAAACAGCAATTATTTCTGAGCCAGAGCTTTCTCTGAATAAAATCTCAGTCAAACCGGAGATGCTTTATCTTTCTAAATAGATTTGTGCTGGAGGGAAAAACCCCGTTGGGGAGGAATCCCGTTTGAAGGGGCTTTCCCCAGCGGCGCTTGTAGAAACAGTAGAGGCTGGACACGCATGGAAGCAGAAATTTGACCAATCCATGATTTGCCGGCTTCTGCTGCAAGGGAGTTGCAGAGAGACCGTAAAACACGTTCCTTCCTGAATTTTCCTTGTATTTTTGTGAGGAGAGAGCCCGTGGGCCGGGATAAGGTGGTAGCTGCTACGGAGTGATCCAGTCGAGCACTGTTGGGAAGCTTCTCCTGGCAGGGCCCTGTGGAGCATTGACTTTTTTTGCACCCTTGCACTAAGTCGGATCCATTAAGTGACTGTCTTTGAGTCCCTCCCTGCTGGACACCGTGCTGGGCACCCGGGGTGCTTCATGCCATTTTGTCTCTTTGAGTGGGCTGCCCGAGCACTTAGGAAATGCTTTCGAAGAAGTGCCCGGTTGTGCACGCGGGGAGGTGGCAGTGCTGTTTTTGCAATCCTGTGCTTGATCTCTGGTTCCCAGTCAAGTTTTGGGTCACCGTCTTTGGCCGTGGGTGTTGCTGTGTCTGAGTGAAGCAGCCCCTGTGATAACTGGCCACACGACTTGTGCAGAAGGGTTGGTGCAGAGGGGCTGTGGGTGAGAGCACACGGTGGTGCCTGGGTTGAACGGCTACGGAGAGGCATGAACACCTCAATCCTAATGTGTTCCTGTACGTAGGGACGGAGCAKGTTGCTTGGGATTTATCCAAAGTGTGTCCCTGCTCTTAGATGCCACTAGAGATGCTGGTGGGGAAGTGCTGGGATGGCTGGGGGGGATGCAGCAACACCGGCTCTCTCGTGGATGGTGTTAGTGCTTCCCCTGGAAAAGCCTCATGGAAGCTGAGCTCTCCCTGCCTCTGGATTCCTCCAGGAAGTCTCCACTGAACAGCTTCACATTGGGTGCACAGGGACTGCAGGGTGGCACCCTCCTGCGTCCCTGAGAAAACCGGGACGGTCTCAAATTGCCCCASGACCAATTTGTCGCTCCCAGACATGTCGGGGGATATGCAGCATTTGGGGATGTTTTGCAACCAGTGAAAACCTATGGGGTGCAGAGGAAGGATGGCAGCTGTGTTGCAGCCCCAAGCCCCGAGGGCATGACTGTGTAAAAGCTTCCTGGTGTGGTGAGATGAGAAATTGCCAACGGGGAGCAATGAGTGCTGCTCAGTGAGGCGACCTTCCCTGTCACCGGGGAGCAGGGCCTGATGGATTTACACTGTGTTAGTTTTATGTGATGAAAAAAGGAATTTTGGGGATTTTTTTTCTTAAATTTGGAAGTCACTTAAGCTTGGGGAAAACTCCCCTGTTGGTGAAAGCCTTGATACGCTCCAAGGAAAACCCTTGTCCTGGAGAGGAATGGTTCTCGGTACCCTGCAGCAGCCCTAGCAAGGCTGAGTAGTGAGCCCCTGATTGTGCGTGGGTTTATAACAATATTAATCAACTAGATTCCTAGGAACRTACACACATGCACGTGCACAACTCCACTGTAATGACTTTAGCTGCTGTGAGTGGATTGAGTTACCCAATTTAGAGCTGGTAGAAGGCAGCTCTTTTCCTTGCGGGTGCCTCCGTTCCTCCTTATCTGTTATCAGGAGCAAGGCTGTGATGGAGCTCGGCAATCTCCGCTGCCATCTCGAGCTCTTCAGCTGAGGCGCATCTGGCKCTTCTCCTCCAGCCCAGCTGCAGCCGGAGCCCTTGACGCATCCCGCCGTGGGAGCTGCCTTCGATAGGCACCCTCGGCTTCTCCGCTATCAGCAGTATCTAAGGTGAAACAGTTTAACTGTGGGGCTTGATCAGCATTGTGCAGTAAATCTATCTTCTGTTTTCTGGAAATAGAAGCAGTCCGATATGATTCTAAAATGCTGAGCCCTAGAGGACACTGTTTTCCCTGAAATCTGACTCCCGAATGCATCACGAGCTCCGGATGCGCAGGACAGGCTGTGAGCAGCTTAGATCAGCACGTGCAGAATGTGTCGCTTTACTTGTCTAAACAGGCTTTCATCACCCTGGGACTCGCCATGTCCCATAGGGTGCAAAGARTCTTCCTATAGTTCCTCGTGCCCCTTTGCTCAGCAAGCTGAAGGTCCCCAAGATCCTCCTCAAGCTGCAGCTTGCCATCTGCTTCTTGAAAGGTTTCTTTAACGCAGTTGGCCCTTGCTAACCTTTTTCAATTTGGGAAGTGTTGGCTTTGTTTCTGTTCACCTAGCTAAAACATGCCTGACGGTGCCCCTTACTGAATAGCCATTTATTTTCCTTAATCTTTTATGAAGCACTTCTATCGTAAGCCCTCTGAAAATCCTCTGAAATTAGACCCTCTCAATCACCTTCATCTATTTTAAAGGCTTTCTTTCTAGATAATACTGCCAGCTTGCTTAGCGTGGCTCTTTCCACCATCCCTTAAGGAAGCTGCTTTGGCTTGACCTGTTCGGATTATACTTTGCTGCTTTCTATATTGGCTGACCCTTAATTAGACTCGGAGTAAAGTTCCTTCTCTCCTGCAATTTCATATTTAGCTCTGCAATCTCAGAGTCATGGTCTTGTATGCCTTATTTTTTAAAAAAACTAAGGTGTTCTGCTTATTGCACGGCTTCTAGGGTAAGTGCCCAGGGCTTGAGGCTTTAGCCTGGTGGATGTTGTTCTCTAGCTGGTGTCGCGTGCAGACAGGGGTCCCTTTTGTGTGTGTGACTCTTAAAATGCCTGCACAGCTGCACTTTTAATGGGATGAGTTTGATAATGGTCTATGGAAATCTCCTGCCTTGGCTGTTAGTGGAGTTTGGTCTAATCGATTGTTAGCTGGAAGGTGAAAACCGGTGGTTTTGGTGCTGTGTGCTTTATAAGAAAAGTCTATATCTTTCTATATGCTCTAAATACGTATAGGTGCATATATACACAGAGAGCATATTTAAGCATGTGGGCTAATACATGAAAAATAATGGTTATTGGATACACAAATTGCTAACAATGTTGCCATGGCTATATTACGGCTTAAATTTTCACTTGATTGCTAGCACATAATTTTTAGCAAATAAGCAAGGCAATCTAACTTAAATATTGTCACAGTTTTCTTTTAATAGGCAAATGAGATAATTATAATGTCCTCAGATAATAGGATAGCACCTACCTATCAACATGCCCGTAATGCGCTTTTCAAGGAGACTTCGTAGGTCTGTGGTTTYCTTTCCTGATGGTTCTGTAAAGCTTTGACTGGGTCACGAGCAGAGCCCGGGCACCATGAACACGTGTGTCCTGGTGCTGTCTTCTCTGATGCTTTTTGGGGGTGGCTTTTGGCAGTGGGGTCCCTCATCAGTTGGGGCTGCCTCCTTGGGCCAGGTAAGGAGAGCTCCTAGACTGSAGTAGCTGCCTTGTGAAATGATAGAAAAGGTGATTTTTCTCATGTGAAGAAGGTCTGTTGAATGACTGCTGTGTTTTGGAGGCCAGCCTGGTTTTTGGTTCGGTGGTCTCTGGACTCGGTGGGGAGAGAAGAGCTGCTTTCCTTCTCGGTCTCAGCCAGCACCTTAGGTGCTGGTAGGTCTAAACACTGCTTGGGTGATCTCTGCCTAGCAAGATTCAAGAATCGTCGCAGGACGCACTGAATTTGGGCCTGGGAGCCTGTTTCTATGAAGTATCTCCTACCGGTTGCTTGGGAATAAATGCTGAGGTGACCTGTGCGCTTTGCTGATGCCCTGGGCACACTGGTGGCTCAGCTTGTCATTAGTGGCTGAAGGCGGCTCATGGAGAAGCTCCTTTCTTGAGTTTCCAGCAGGTACTTTTCCTTCAAAGTAAACACGGTTCTTTTAATATCGCCAAATCTCAGATCTGGAGTTGCTCTCCAAGAGTGCAAATGGAGTTAGTGGTGGAGCAGCAGCAGATGCCAAGGCTGTGCGTGCTGGGAAGCACCCGGTGCTCCAKCACGGTGGGTGTTTGGCAGGGAGAGGGTTTTGGATTGTATTTGTTTGGTGCCCGCCGGCTCAGTGGCACCCGCTGTTCAATGTGTGGTGACACCACGAGTATTACAAAGGTGCCTGCTGTGGAGTGACCCGGTTGTCCTAACCTGGATGCCCTGCAGCGTGTGGCTTGGTGGGACCTCTCAGGCTTGCAGTGTTTTGGAAACAGCTGCTTCTCTTTGTGCCCTTGTCATCCCCGTGTGTTCYTCCTCCCCCTTCCCTCCTGTGATGGATGCTGAGCCTGGAAGTAAATTACAGCYGTGGAGCAAGCCCGGCTGCTCTACCTTGCCATCACCTGGGCTGTACTTTCCTCTGCTCACTCCCTGCCTCCGCTGATTGTAGTGGGGAGGACGCCGTGATTGCTGACAGCTTTTCGAGCCGGGCCACAATTGAATCAGTTCCCTTTCAGTGCACAGAATCCCTGCAAATTGTAATCACGGCCATTCTCTGTCTCTGAATTTTGCTCCGCAGACAGCTGCGGGCGAGCGGAGCCCCGCTCCTCCTCCTGGGAGCCACGGGCATCCTGGGCGCGCGTCCCCGCGCGCTCCGTCTGCGTGCACCCCAAAACCGGGATGTGCAAGCAAAGGGARTGTGCAGAAACACAAGAGTGTGCAGAAACAAGCAATTTGAAGGGTGAGCCGGCAGCAACAGCCAGGTCAGAGGATGAGTTAGGATGATGCATTGGAAGGGTTGCATTTAAAGATCTGCATCCCCCTGCCAAAGGGAGAGGTGGAATTAGCACTGCTGGAAGCTGACCATGCTGTGAAGCTGCTGTCCGGGTCGTCTCGCAGCTCCGGGCTGGTCTCTGCAGCGATCTGAGCTAATGTAGCACGTCAGGTGAATTTTCTGCTAGCAGCAGGCTCTTTCTCAGCACTTTCTGGGGAAAACCTCAGAAATAAGCTGGGGGCAATGAGTTCTTTCCAACCAGCCTGTCTGATGGGGGGGCTCTGAGTCCAGAGCAAGTGTTTTGTCTTGGGGAAAGCAGAGGAGGAGAAGCACTAGTAGCATGAGYGAGCCTCTACAGCCCTGGGATTTCACGGTACACCCAGAAGCCACCGATATCTCTTGCTGCTACTCTGTGTGCCCCGGAGGGACTGTAAGAAGGTGATGGAAACGTCAGAAGCGGCAGGATGATTTGCACCAGGCAGGTGTGGAGCAGCAGCATCTGGAACGGGAAGAATTTCACCCGGGGCAAGGAAAACAGAGCAACAGGGGCTTGTGCTGATGCGTCTGTTTTATTGCCAKGCATCAGTGTCCCCTGCTCTTTCCCATCAGAGATTGCTGCTGTTTTTACTCTCTTTTTTCCTCTTTCTTTCCCATTCTTTCCCTGACCGTGTGCTTTCTTTGCTCCATATCTTTTGTTTTCATTCCGCTGCTTCTTTCTCCTTCCCAGCCTCCYTCTTCCCTGGGACTTTCTCACCCCGTTCTCAGGGTTTGTCTGTCCTGGTGCAGTCAGCTGGTGGGGGGAATGTTCAGGTGGGGCAGATGCTTCTCCCTSCCCCTTGCTCCATTTTCAGGGGGGAGCCCAGCTCATCGCAGRCAGGGGATGGATGGGAGCAGCCCACAGCTAGCAAAGCCGGCAGCAGGGTCARCGTGACGAGGGAAAATTGAGTGTGGAGAAAATTAGGGCAGCAAGGCATAATCATAAAACCTCCTGCTGTTGAAACCAAGCCAGGAGAAGCTATAGAAGGAGGGCAGCGTGCCAACTTGAGGGGAAAAAGGATGATTCAGTGTGCCCCTGAACTCATCAATCTGGCAATGAGGACAAGGCTGGGGGAAGGTTTTGGGCATGGGGACAGCTGGGGGTTGGTGCWGAACCTGCCCTGCAAGCTGCATGGGAGGGAGCCCTGTCCTGCATCTCCAAAGCCAGGRGGGGTGTGTGGGAGCTCTACGTTCAGGGTGAAGGGGAGAGGTGCTTTTAGGAGATGCAGTGTGAGGTGGGCACCCTCTCATGCCTGCAGTAGCTCTGGCAGCAGCCTTGGACCAATTTACTCTGAATTTAACCTTCTTTCCCTACAGCCCCTGGTGCTCGTGGTCATTATTTGCAAGTCTCACACCACTGAGCCTTGGTCTAATTTCTATCAGAAGTTGTTCTTTCCCTTCCCTGGAGGGCCTGGGAAGTAAATCTGAAAAGAAAAATAAATCTTCAGTGGAAAAGAACCGCTTGGAAGTGGCGCTGTGTGTTGGAAGCGTAGGATTTGTCTCTGGCTGTGCTCATATCACAGCCTTTCTCCAAGGGGAAAATCTAAAACTTGTTTAACTCGAGATGTCTGAAGGCTGTGGCATGAAGTGTGGCTGGGGGTAATGGCTGTCGTGTCGGGGAGGCGCAGGGGACGCACTCTTATTTTGCAAGCATTGGTCTCARTTCAGCAATACCGTCAAGATGTGCCTCGCTGTAGGCACCTGTGTTATAAAGGCTTTGAGTGAATACTGTGCTCAGGCTGAAGATGCTATTTCTTTCTTTGATTTTTTTTTTTTTTTCTTCCTCGTGTTGGGAAGAGGAACTATCTCAAGGTGGCAGTCAATTAGAAAAACAAAACACACAACCTGTCTGCTGCGCTCCGGCTGTCTCCTCCCCACCCAGCTCCATYGCTTGATGCTAAATACAGACTGCAATGCTAACGACGTTGTTACCCGTGTTATTGCTGGTGGGGTCTCTAGGGCAGGCTGCTTTGTCCCCCAGGCTTTCAAGCTTTCCTTTGTCCCAAGAAGTCGAAGTGAATTGCAGGCAGCCAGCTAGAATGAGTGTCCCTTAGGGGATCTGTTTGCCTTGGCAGATAAACAGGCTTTTTTGTTATGCACAGAGATCTCCAGGTCTTCCTAAGCTCTCTTTTCTGCACAACTGCTAGTGACTTTACAGTGTACCTTGACGTACTGGGAATATCCAGTCAATGGCACAGCTCTAGCCTCATGTCATCCTTGCTCAGCCTTGCGGTGYGTTGGGTGTTCTTGAGGTTGAGGCACCTCATAGGAGCAGCTTGAAATGCAGGCAGAGAGATCCTGCCATTTGGCAGTGGTTCTGCTTCTCTAAAGGCTTTTGGGGGCAAGAGGCCACATGGACCTCTTGGTGTCCAACCTCTTGAGCAGAAGAGAAAGAGCAGCCCTCTTCCCACACCGAAGTCTAACCAGGAAGCAAATGGCCCCGACTTCAGCTTAAAAATTGTGTCTGTACGTCAGCTTAGGTAGAGAAGCTCATCTGTTCTTGTTTCCCTAAATGAAGGATGCACTCAAGCAATTGAAAACAACTTCTGGGACAATCTCGTTCCATTATGTCTAATGGAATTGGGTCTATGTGGTGCAGAGTGTGTGCTGGTATCTTAGAGAAACAGAGGGATTTTCCCATTGTTCAGAGAATGGATGAGACGTGAAATGAACTCCTTGGAGGCGTTTTGGTTTGTCACAACAGAGCCAAGTGAGTCACATTTGGAGGATTTGGGAACAAAATGGATATGAGTTTGGTATTCTTCTGTTGATGTGTTCCCTCCTTCAGTTCCCCTCCTCCATTTTCTGTTTATTTTTATATATATTTATACATACACATGCAGCAAAAACCTAAACCCATAGCACAGTTGCTTAGACTTTCTCTGTTATTTTCATGGGTTTTTTTCCTAAGAGTAGTCACTGGTATTTAGGCTTCAGCCTCCCCTCTTCCCAGGGCTATGTTGTCTCTCGATTTTCTTTGGGGCTCTTTGGAGAGCAACTTCATTTTGCTCCTAACAAAGTAGATGCTGTGTCGAGCTGGAGCGGGTTCGGCAGCGTGGCCCTGTGCTGTGAATAAACCTCTCCTATCTCYGCATTTGGAAAGGCGCTATGCCAAGAACGGTGTCACTCAGCCGTGCTCGCAAATCCCCTTGATTTCCTTAGGGGTGGCTTTGGTTTCAGAGGGAGCGGAGGCTCCGCTCCCTGATGTCTTCTTTCTGATCCAGCTTTGGAGAAACGCCGTGATTGAGATTTCCCGATGCTTTGTGGTGGCACCACGGAAAAAGGATGGGAAGGGGGCTGAGCAGAAGAAAACAGAGTTGACTTGGAAATCAGCAGATATTGCCCCAAATTATGTTTTATTTTCTATTTTTGTGAGCCTGGAGGAGCCTTTTGCTTGTGTCTTAAAGACTAGTAGTGACCACGATGGCTGGCAAATCTAGTGAAGTGGGGCAAGAGCATCTCAGCTCTGCCCACTGTAGYAGCTGCAGCACTAAGGAAACCCCAATTATCCTGCAAAGTGGAATAATTAATCTCATATTGATAAGTAAGCTAATGGGTTCAATGGACTATGAGATGTTATATTTACAACCTGGGATGATATAATGCTTCCCAGGCAGAGGAGAGCGTCCAAGACTCTTCTTGGGTGTTTCCTAGCAGAAAATGTCACTTCAAAGAAAAAAGGTGGGGAAAAAAGGAGGYTGGAGGGGGAGGAGTGCTTAATTTGTACTCTCCTATCAGCTGCATTGGAAGCAAAAATATTACTTCAGAATAGCATTTTTTTTATGGCTGGATTCCAAAAAGTTTGGATTTTGCTGGGCAGGCTTTCTGTTCAAGCACTGAATTGTAATAAATCAGCTGCATTTCCCAGGGGCTGGGGGAGCCTCCTTCCCTACGCTGCCTGCTTGCCGGCAGGTTTTGACATGTGCTTGTTGAAATAGAGCACGTGTTTAGCAGTTTGGTGCTTGGGAGCCTCGGCTGCCTTTCCCCATGCCCGATGCCTCCCTTTGGGGACCCCGTCCCAGTGTGGATGGGGTCTGAGCTTGTTGTTTTACAGCCCCTGTGAAATGCTCTTTTTTCTCTCTCGTTAGGCAAAGCCATTTAATTTTCTCCCATAAAAGCGCTGCCCAAAAAATAAATCCTGGGCAGGAGAAGCTTAATTAGAAAAATGTTGGAAATAAATCTGCTCCAGGGCCTCTTTCGGCTTCCTGCTTCCCACTTTGGCCGGGCTCTTCACTGCTGGAGGGAGGGGAACCCTCTTCCCGAGCCCTTGCCCTGCTGCAACTCGGCCTCTTGCTCTTTGCTGCTCCTGGGTTGCTCATTAAGGGGCTCATTGAAAGGCGACTCCAGACTCCTAAAGGTCTGTTTCCCGATTTAACAAATCCATGCATTGAAATCTATAAATGTTTAACGACTGCTYGCCTGCTCAAGAAGCTCCTGTGGTTGTGCTGACCTTATGTATCGTTCCCTTTCCTTCCCCYTGCCATCAGAAAGACCCTTCCCTGAAATGCTTCATCTGTTGGCTAATGATACCTGCAGTACCATGCCCGTTCCTCCCTGTTGTTGTGAGACCTTTCCTCTTCCTCCTCCCTGTATGTGCCCGAGGGGAGCGGGAGCTCCTGAGCTCGTCTGGGTCTTGCCTGCTTGCAGTGCTTGTGTTTTCCTGTTGTTTGGAGGATTTCTGGGGCTGTTGGACAGAGTTATGGAAACAGGCAGGTGCTGAAGCAGCTGCATTGGTGATAATGGGCTTGGTGGAGCYGGGAGCAGGCAGCAGCTTTCCCGTGCTGGCTGCAAGGCTGCAGCTCCTAGGGATTTAGATGCTCCCGACTTCCTTCTCCGCACTGATGATTTTATTAGTCATTGCTCGTCTCTAGAGATCTGGTTGTCTTTGCATGCTCTCCTGAATTTTGACATGCGAGAGGCTTGAAGGTATGGGAATGAGGTGATGAGGTGACATAATGCGTCAGGTTTTCTGCTTTGCCAAACATGGATCAGCTGCTCCTTGCCGTGAGACTCCCGGGCCAGGCTGCGTGTGCTGCRGTGCATGATGCTCTGAGACTGTCTTCACTGCAGGGAGGCAAAAGGAAACACTGAAGTGGGCAGAAAAGGAGACACTAACCCAGGAGTGAGTGCTGCTCATCCCTGGGACTGTACTCAGGAGATACTCCCACATGCAGGTGGTACCTTATCCAGGTATCTAGCTTTGTCAAGGCGTGGGCTGAGTAAACCTCTATTTGCTTGTGATAGAGCTGCTCTCCTCACACGCTTAGGGAGGAATGTGCATCTTGAGGCCTTGTGGAGTCACGGCCGTGGACAGCCTGTACCCAGTTAGCTCTGACCTTTGCTGGGGGAGTCTCCAAGGGGGATGGCCAGAGGGTGCTTGGGTGCTTTTCCYCCTWTGGGAAACTCMAAGTGCTGCACAGTTGTCCYGTGCTGCAAATGGCACTTYCTGCAATCTGCTGCATGTTTATTTTGGAAGCGATAGGAAGAGCAACCCAAACTCGCAGAGTTCTGCAGTCRCACTGAGCTGGGTGCTTAGGAGGGTGCAAAACACATAGGTGAGAGGTGARGATTGCCCAGCTCCTCACGAGCACGGATATTCCCTTCCCAGGCAGTGTAGGGACCAACAGCCMCAAAACATCCCGGCCCCTACGGAGTGACGAGCAGCGTCTCCATTGCTTTGGCTCTTGTGCTTTCCTGGGTGCTGTGCAGGGGTGACTAGTGAGGAGCAGGGTCCTGGGAGAGGGTCTCCCTGTAGGAGAGAGGGTCACCCTTGAAAAGGGTGCAGTGAAAATCACCTTGATACTCCCTCTTCCTTTGCCTCAAGTGGAAATCCCCCAAATCTATGATAACTCTGACGCTTTTGCTCCCAAATGCTCCAGAATTCTCTCATATATAGTTCACTTCTTGCCACCAGAAGACCTGTCAGAGAGAGACTCTTCCAGGACAGCTGAGGAGGAGAGAGAATCCTGAAGCAGCATCCGTCCTCGCTATCTGTGAGAGCTAAACATAGCACAGCGTGGCTCGGAGTGCCTGCGCCGCTCGCTCCTCCCGCGGCACGAGTCCCAAAGGGAGGCAATGTTCTGAGTATTATAATTTGATGATAATAATTCAGCATTTACAGAATCTTCTATCGCTGAATAACAAAGCGTGTCAGGGAAAAAATATTATCCCCTGTGGCAGCTGGGGGAATGGGAGGTGAAGGGAGTTGCTGGGGGAAGTGGTGCGAGTTGAGTGGAAGGTTTGGGTGTAAAATCTGGGGGTTTTCTAACTTGTGGGTTAGAGGGCTTCATCTGCTTGATGCTTTCCCTRTAGCCTGACTGCCTTGCAAAGGAGAAGCCAAAGTATGAAGGGATCGGTGGGTTTGTAGCCCTTGGAGTGGTTTTGCTTGAACCCCTTGTAGGATATGGGCTCTACTGAAAGGCAGGAYGCAAGAGGGAGGAAGGATATCCTAGAGCTTTGGAAGGAGCAGGGCTAAACTTTTTTTTATCTGAAAAACAACTATAAGTATCAGAAAATAATCCTGGTGCTGTTTCTGCTGACACAAGAAATTTCACATTTCCTTTAGAGAGCAAGTTGTTKTCTGCTGTCCTGCCCTTGAAATGCTGTTCAGATGTCTTTATGAAAGTGATGTCCCTGTTATCATTAGAGCTAATTGTTAAAACTCCTCCTTATCTGCATGACTTCCCTTCTGCAGTGGCCAAATGAGAGGATGAAGATAAGGGGAGGGAGAGAGGAGAGAGGGGCAGTGAGTCAAAACCAGGGATTATGACGGAAATTGTCTCATAATTAAAGTTATGGAGCTGCCACTGCAGCTCTGTAATGACTGCTGCGGCTCAGCAGAGCGTGGATGGAGCGGTGTGGGATACCTGGCTCCTTAGTGAGCTACTGAGCAGGGGGAGAAGATGGGCACGTGGTTTGGGAGGGCAGGCTGGAGGTTAGTATTGACCTAAGGAAGAGTGCGAGGGTATCCCGGTGCAAGGAGGCCTTGTGAAAGGGATGCGTGCTCCTTCAGAGCGGCTCCTGGCTGGTGTCCCTGTGCTCAGCTTTGGATGCAGCGATGCCCCGATGCTTCTGGTACCCAGCCCTTACCCTGAGCTGCTCACCCAGCCCCGGAGCATCGACCCCTGCACCCCAAAGGGGCTCTGCTCTGCACCTACTGTGCTCGAGGGGCAGCAGAGCCAGCGCTGGCATGGGGGAACCCATTCTTCTTGGAGCGGTGGCCTCTGCCTCTTCATTTCATGCTCGCTGCTCAGAGATCAATGGCTCTTTCTTTCCAAGACCTTTATTAAATGCTCCTGAATTACAGCAAGTAACCGCAGGTTGCCTAGTTAGCACAGTGAGGGAGAAGTAACAGGAAGCTTTATTTATTTAATTATTTGTTTATTTACCATTACCCTTGGTTGGATGTTGCTGACTGCTTTCTCTCTGCATTCCTTGCCCCATCTGTGTCCGTGCTGCCTGTTTGTATTTATTAAAGSCTGAATGTTGGTTTGAGGAGAGTCCTCGGTGTCGATGCTGTTGGAGTTGTGGATCTTTAAGCATTCTGAAATGAGCAGGTATCTGTGTCTGCTCCTGGCAAAGGCCACAGAGCTGCTGACCTCTGAAAGGAGCTTCTGTAACCCAGGTCTGGCTCCGGTGTGCTGGACTCAGCAGTTGTCTTTATTGTCACCTCCTGCTTGACTGATGCCATCTCTTTGTCCCATTGGTATCTCCCTGCAGCCGCTGCCCAGAGTCAGAGAGTGGCAGGATGTGACAGGCTGTAATTTGCCCCCAAAGTGACTAGAGCTTCATCCTCTTCTGGTCATTCCTAGTCAAGGAGCCAGGATATTAGGCAGTAGAGACCTCCAGGTCACCTGGTGAGAGCAGTGACTGGTTGTACTGTACTGGGGAGGTCAGGAAGCCAGAAGACAGGCTGAAATGCTTGGACCTACCCGGAGAATAAATTCTCCATGGTCTCCCTTGCATCTCCTCTTGGTCTGGTGGAGTTTACGGTGGGTCTGATGCTCCCGAGCTGGGTGCAGTAGCTAATAGTAACACACTTCCCTGCAATATGCAAAACACTTAGAGGAGCAGTGGGAATTTCTGCCTGACCTCAGCTGGTGTGATCAACTGATGCCCTGAAGCATGAAAATAAATAGCTCTGACTCATAAGAACAAGTGGTGCAATTACTTTAGCTAGGATAAAATGTTTGTACGTATCTAATCCTTTCCTGTGTGGTGTGCAGAAGACTGTATGTTATCTCTCTGTTTTTCTGCCTTTCCCACTCTCCCCCTATGTAAAGAGTTCCCCCACCTTTTAGGGTCCCCGTGTGAGCAGCACCGATGCAGAGCTGCAAGGGTGGCAATAGTGAATCCTGTTCAAAAGCATGCCAAAAGTCGACCCGGGTTGAAACTTAACCTCCTCTTTTCCCACTTAATACCCTCCATCAGCTGGCTGCTCTCTCCTTCCCTCTCCCCTGGATTTWGCGTGTGCTGCTTTGAGTTTTAATTTCGATTGCTAATCACTGCAGCTGAGCTTGTGCTGAGCRGTGGGGAGCCCTCCGTGTCCCAGTTGCATACGCGTGCACGCACACACCTAATTTATCCTGACCTGCCAGGTGACGAGAGTTTTATAYGAATGTTAAACAATGGAGTCCTTGAATGCATCGACTCGGGAAATAAACTGCTTAATAGGCAGAATGGTGCGAGCCGTTCTCCCCGGCCGGAGTCATCATGGGCTGCCACATCTTGCTGGGTCTCACCCTTAGTGACTCTCTGCGTGCTCATCCCGGGCTGCTAGTGCTGCCTTCTCCATGCCAGTGTATGGAAAGAGGCTCCGTGGGCACCGCTAAGGTGCAGAGTCGCGCTCAGCCCACGAGAAGGGCAATGCCGTGTGTTTGACCTACTGAACTTCCATAGGCTTCCATCTTTAGGAGCTGGGAAGGGAGAGGATTGCAGAGATGTTGAGGCGGAGTTAGGGTGGTGCTGGTGGAAGCTGCTGTGCCTTGGTGACGTTTATGGTGACAACAGGGTGGATACAAAGGTGATGCTGACCCATATGCAAAGGTGGCTGAGCCTGTGTGTCTCTGCTCCTTGAGGCCGTGTGTTGGATCGGGGCATGGTGCCCAACCAAAGTAGGCTGTGGGGTGGCCCCGGTACCTCTTCCTGTCTTCTACTGGGCTGTAAATCTGTATGTGCACCTATAGGTTGTAATTTTCGAAGGCCAAACCCAACTTCCTTTGTTCCCTGCTGGAAGTGAACAGATTCTTCTGGTCTGAGTTGGATCTGCCTGAAGGGACRACATCTGGGTGAGGTATACATAGAATTAAAAAAATTGACTTGTTTTAGGGCAAATAGTCTCCCCTCTGCTTTCCTGTGCTGTGTGGTGGGTTTCCTTGGAGCTCTTCATGTCACGCAGGTACCACACCAGCTCGGTGCGTCCCCTAGTCCATAGGAATGGCCTGTGGCTGGCCACCTCCGTGAGCACCGTGCTTGGGAGGTTACGAGGAGCAGAGAGAGCTGCCTGGCGAGTCCTGGGCGCGCTCCCGGCCCCGTCTCCACTGGGAGGATGGTGCCCGTTTGGAAGGGAGGAACCTGCTGCCAAGGCTTGTGACCTTGGCATGCCGTTAAGGGGGACGCACAGATGGGTTTCTGCCCTTCTGTCGCTGCATATTTAAACTGCAGGTGGACTCCCCTCCTGCTTTCCTGCTTAGCTCAGCTGAGGAAGGAGAGGGGTTCTTGTGCTGCTGCTTTGCATGCAGAGCAGGTGCTGGGCTGAAGAGGCATCATCTTCCTCTCCTGCCCGAAGCAGGGGCTGCATGGGGCTCCGAGCAGATGCACCAGGAACTGCTGATTGCAGTTGCCCAGTGAGTGATGGGATCACGGAGGTCTCCTCTCACGCTTGCTCTTGCCTGCAGGGTGTTTACCCATGTTAGAGAAAAAAAAGGCCTGGAGAAGAGTGCTTTTTAGCTAGCGAATGATTGGCGGTGTGAGGCCAACTTTTGATGAGAGCTTTGGGCTGAATTTCTAGCCGCTCCGCACCCGCGGGCAGGGCCGGGCTTTCCCCAAGCACTGTGCGTGTTGCTGCCGGATCGTCAGAGCAGCGCTCGAAACCAAAGCTGCTCCTGATGCACGAGGGCTAATTAACCAGCGCCTGCCCCCGGAGAGCGCCTGTGCTYGGAGCTGCCGCTCCTGTATCTTGATGGTTCTGGGCGAGAGAAACAAAACCAGGCTCGTCCCGGCGGTCCCCRCGGGCTGGGGAGGATGTGTGACTTGGTTGTGATTGTATTGCTCTGTCTGCCACTGTGCTGTGACAAACATCTAATAAACACGTTTTGAGAGGAGGGYGACGCGCGTTGCGCCCGCTTGGGGAGCGGAGCGCTGGAGGCCGCGGTGGAACTTCTTGTTTTGCTGGRCACAGGGATGAACTGAAGCCTGACATTGTCTTGTCCCAGCCTGGAAAGGAGGGTTGTGGTGCTGCTAAGGAGTCGTGTGTGTCCCCAGGGGTTGGTTTTCTCCTGGCCAGGAATGATGGCTCTGTCTGCCAGCTGATCCGTAGGGCTCGGTGCTCAGGCTCTTGTTCCGAGCCCACGGGATTGCTCCTGCTCCGGACGGCGCTGGGTCGATGCACCCGTCCTGAGCCTCCACAAAGGCCCTGTGGGTCTCTCTTTCTGTGGATCTTTTCTTTTTGCGTCTCCATTTAGTGCATTCCTTTCTTTTGCTGTCACTGTGATCAGAAGTGACAAAAGTCTCCGTGTGGCACCTGACAACCTTCCTGCTGCAATGTAAGCGTCTTTGAAAGGGCTTGGCTTGAGGAAATCAATGCATTAGCTGCTGTTTTTCTTCTTTCCCGTCTCCCYATTGCTCGAATGAAGCACTTTGCATCGTTTTCCCTCTTGTTCCAGCCGCTCGGCGCTGTTTGTTTCTCCTTAATTACGTGGGTGTCAGTGCAGGGCTTCATCACTGTCTTTCCCTAGCTGGTCCCTTTTCATTTCACTACGTCGCAGATGAGCAGGAGCCTCAATTCCCAACCCTGTAAAACCCTCAGGACTGACAAGTAACCAGTAAACGACCTTGCGATGACTTTGCATGCCTGTGGAAATTAAAATTAACTGGACTGATTTGACTGGCCTGAGGGAAGAAAGTATTTAAAAAAAAAAAAAGTGATAAATGAGCCAGGAAAGTTTCGGATGTCTTRAGTGAACAGGAAAATTATAATATGTATTAGCTATAAATGCTTTCCCACAAGGTCTCTGAGTGTGTTGTAGGAAAATAGCTGGTGTGTGAGGGATGCGTTTGCACTGGCCACAGTAAAAGCGTGGCCCTGGGCACAGATGTCCCCACGAGTTTGGAGGAGKTTGCTAGCAGCAGCCTGAGCTGGGGAAAGTGGGAAAGCTAGTGAATGCCTGTGCTATATTATCTGTATGGGGATTGTATTATTTATTTTCTTGCATTTTGCAAAATTGCAGAGGGTCGTAGGGGGCTGCAGCCTGCACAGGGATGTGGAGTATGGGTGTGTGTTCTGTGAAGAAAGTAGCTTGTGCAGGGTCACACAGGGTGACTCCTGTGGATGCTGCGCTCGCATCCTGGTCCCACGACCTGCTGCTGCTCTGGCTCGTGTCTCAGGTGTCTTCCATGCGACCGGCATGTCGGATTGCAGGGCATCGGGCACGAGCGGCACACGCGGATTGGTGCTCGTGGTCTTTCCCACGCTTCTGCTTGGAGCATCCAGGTTCCCAGGACTGTCACGCTCGCTGCCACCAAGTGTCATCTTCACTTCCGTGTCAAGGGCACGTGTGTCCCGTGACAGCCCTATTGACCGCCTGTCATTTTCTGTCTGCTGCTTGAGCCTTTTCTACGTCTTGGCTGATGTCTGGAGAGATGGAAGGACTCGATGAAGGCAGAGGGGTGGACGGCAGAGCTTGCGGAGAGCAGGAAGACTGCGTTGGCTTGAAGGGACATGACCCGCTGACATAAAACACCAGCAAGTTGCATGCAAGTGCAAGCTGTCGCCTGCTGAGAGCAGGGATCCTGTGCTGGGTGCTCCTGGGGTTGCACATCAGAGGCTGGTGGCTTTGCTGGCCRGCACAGACCATGAGCTCCTGCCTGCAGCTGCACAAGGGGGTTCCTACAACGTGCTGGACCTCTGCTCTGGGAGGACCATCCTGCTGTTCTGCCTCCACAGCTGCTGATGGTTCCTTGCCTGGAGACTCTCTTGTTGTTTYTGAGGGTGGGAAGCAGCGTTATCTTGACAAGGAGATTTCCAGTGCTGTAATCTGTGCCTGTCCATCCTAATTACTGCTTTTATAGCTTGCAGGAGAGTATCTTTACAGTGGTAATTAGTCTCTTGAATCCTACCCTATCTTAATTAACATGGAATAAGAATGGGGGAAAGGCATGGAAATATCTGGGGCTGAGAAGATTCTTTTGCTCYGGGAAAGCGGAAGAGATGTCTTAAGCAATGAAATATGGGCTGGAGGGGACGGACCTGGTGGAGAGGAGCCGTGCGTGGGAGTGCTGCAGGGAGACCCCGGGAAGCAGCAGTGGCCGGGGTGGCGCTAGGACGGGCGGATGGCGYGTCGAGGATGCACCGGGATGCGACGTTGGAGCCGTGAGCACCCACGGCCTGCGTGGGCATCCGCACGCGGCTCCGCGGGGAAGGAGCCCGTTCATCATCTCTGGCGTTCGAGAYGCAGCACAAAGCGGGCGGTTTGACCTGATCCTGCCCCGTGGCAGCTGCAATTACCAACGTATAATTAACTTTCAAGGGAATAGAGTGGTTTATTTTCCCCTGTTAAATTTAGAATTTTTTGTTTTTATTAAAAAAACAAACAAACAAAAAAAACACAACAAAAAAAGAGGATGGAGGGATGGGCAGGACTTATGTACTGGGGAGGATCAGCCCAACCACGTTCCTGTAGTTGGGATGGATTGTGTTTTGCGGAGGCGAAAGGTAGGATTTGAGTTAGCTCAGATCCCTGTGTGTTCTTCTAGTTAGACACTGGTTTTCCTTTCTGATGTTCAAGGGAGAAAGTGAGAATCTTATCAGAGTAACAGCAACATCGTTCATGAGGCGAGGATCGAGGGCAGTCACAGGGACAAATTCGTTTCAGAATAAGTTGATCGTCAGCTTTTTTGTTTGTTTCTAATAGAAGAACTTTATTTCAATAAATAAAGTCTTAGAGGAATTASTGTTTGGTTCTAATTGTTTTCAAGATAAAGTCCCCAAATGAACTTTGTAGAAGTCAAAAAGGGACTGAAAACTGCTTTTTCTCATTGCTTTTSGGAGGTGACTCTGGGATGCAATGTATGGAGCCTGTGTTGTTGCATTGGTTGCTCGGTGCTGCCTTGGTTTCAAGGTCTGACAATGTCTCTCGAATTTGATGGTTCTTGAAAATCAGTCTTTTAGCCTCAGTACGGTCTCATTTCATCCTCCTTCGAATAAAGTTGTTGCTSTCCTGCCCCATGGGCCTAGACTTTGTGCTCCAGCCGTGGTGGTGGCAGCACAGGTTTCTGGTGTCCTACAGGCTTCGTCATCAGTGTGSTCTGTAGGGCAGAAAGTGCCTGTGTGTCACACCAGCACTGGGGTGAAGACATCTCAGTCTTGGAGCTGTCACCTTGGATCCTGCAAATAAACGTGTGTGACGGGAAGAGCAGAATTGGAATCTTTTTGGGGCTGCTGCTTTAATTTTCAGACATTTTCTATCTAACTTGGCGCTTGGGAAAAAAAAAAAAAATCTGTTTTTATTACAAGCCCCAAAGGCTCATACTAATAGCTCGGTTTAAAGCTGGCAATAATACCTTCCAGAAAGTGCGTGCGACACTGTCTGAACGCCAGACTCTGCCGCCACCTTCTCAGCGTCTCCACCCGCGCTGCATTGTCACGTTTTCTATCCCCAAGCCGTGCAGGAGCTCCCCAAAATGAGCTGCTTCTGCCAGGTCTGCCGTGGGATGGGGTCTGAGAGCCCTGAGGTCCTGGATCAGCCCTGGTTTTTGGTAGGGATGCGGAGATGGGGAGGGAGTCACTGTGTGAAGAGCTTCCCTCCCTCCCCTTCTCGTGTCCTGGGGACACGGTGTGGGCAGGGCTGTGTTTTTGTGCCTCCTCCATCTTGCTAAATGGAAGAGACGGCTCCATTCAATAATTCATAACCCGTGGAGTCTCTGTTGCACTTGAAGGCTGAAGGGGCAGGAGATGTCTTGATTCCCCCTTCCTACAGCCTGGGGGTAGAGCAGGAGGTGTGATGGAGAGCACCGCATCCCTCGAGCCACAGCATGGTTTAGGAGGCTCGAGTGCTGTTATTGTCGTGGTTGTCTCCTCGGAACTGGATGCAGAAGCCTTAGGAATAACAGGGACGTGGGGCAGGCAAAAGCTCTTTGAAGCCATGAGAGCCATATTGGAGAAGAAGCAAGCGGGAATGAAGATGCAGTAAAAGATACAACAGCCCTTGGCTGCCCACGCACAGCTGGGCACTGTTGGGCATCTTGGAGAACTGAGAGGATGAGGAGGAGGAAGGCTTTGGCCTCAAGAAGCAATCAATTCCTTTCCTCCCCTAAGCTTCACTCGTGGTCTGGTGGTTAAAGAGCAGGGAGAATTTGATCCCTATTGCAGCCTCTGCTGTTTGTAGGGCATGGGGTAAAGAAATGACCCGCTGAGAGCTTCCCTGGGCTTGCGTTGGAGCTGGCAAAGGGTTTGAGGTCATGGGGCCCATGTGTAAGGAGCAGAGGTGCCGTGAGCTGAAGTGTGTGATGGGAGACCTCATGGTAAATCTGTGACCAAGGCCACAGAGCACGTGGAAGGGGAGAAGTGTTGGGTTTTGGGCATCCTCAAATGCCTCTGCTGCTCAAGGCTCGCTTTCCAAAGGGATTTGATCATTTTGGAAGCCCAGGTGTTAGTAAAAACTGGCAAAACAACCTCTTAGCAATTCTGCAGCAAGTTGAATGGCTTGCTTCCCGCTCCTTGTAATTTAGACTCATGCAGTGACTGCTTAAACTATTCTTCTTCCTTTGGCTGTTCAGTGGGATATTGGTTTTATCTGCCACCAAACAAGACTTATTTTCATTCTTGTAAAGACTTTTTGGAAATTCAAGTAGAGGGTGCTGTGTAAGTCCAAAGTGTTTGATTGTTTAGAAGTCGCTGGAGTATCTTGTGTTCATTATTTTAACAATTGGAGAGGGGTTTTTATTTTCTCTAGAATCATAAACACAATCTTCAGTGTGTTTTATGAAAACAATAAAGCTAAACTCTAATAACCACACACTTTCCTCGCTTTATGCGCACACATCCTTGGGGAGCAGGGCCTCAAGGACTCATCGTGCTCTGCTTTTAACAGAGTTTTAATGTGCTCAAGTTGGTAAGTGGTGGAGAGCTAGACTATGAATTYGTTTTGATGCCTGATGGAATTTTCTTTATTTTTTTTCGCTCACCTTGAGCACTTTTAAAGGCATTTCTGGAAGAGAAACTTACGGTGACGCAATGCCTGTTTTAGCATCACTATCCAAAAATCAGGCTTCATTTACATGCTGTGAATTGCAAACTCTTCTATATGAGGTCTAATTAGCTTTCTTGCATTTTTCTGTTTTTTTTTTCAGTCCTGAATAATGGTGTTCTCTTTTAGAAGAGATCTAAGGCTCTTGGAGGCAATTTACAAAGGAGGATGCTCTGCTACGGGTGGAGTACCAAAGTGGGGAGATGAAGGGACAGAATTTCTAAAGTATTTAGCCACTTTAATGGATTTTTATTTTTGAGTACAGAAGTAGGTTAGGGCCCTAACTGCCTCTACAATAGTGGGTTTTGATTGAGAATTCTCTCAACAAGATAATTTTCATCTRCAAATGTTGAGAAACTCCAAGCACCAGGGAAATGCTCTACCTGGGAACATTTTTTGAGGTGGGGGGAAGAAGGTCAATCTTTGGCACTTCCTCAAAGAAGAACGTGTGACTGGTTGGGTAGGTGTCCATCAGTGCTSTAACTTCCCTGGAAAGGCAGATAACCTTGGACTTGGGTTATGGCTGATGCTTGTCTTTCATCTCATGGTTGTGACCTAAATTTTTTCTATTTCAGAAAACGATAGAAGAAGTTATTTTTCTTCTCGCTTCACAGGGAACATTCCTAACAGTCTGTTTTATYCTGTCACAGAGCAGAATAATGTTTGATATCCTGGTAAAGTCCCTTAGACCTTTATGGGAGCAGCTTTTCCATGACACCAGGAGGTGGAAAGCTGGGAGGAGGGAAGAGGAGATGAAAGGTGTTACCACTTCTACAGATGGTGTAAAAACGTAGGCAAGTGCCTCTCCTAACAGGATTGGGGGTAGTTTGGAGTCGGCTCTGCCCTGTCCTGCCTACTGATAGGTGGGCTGTGGGTTCTTGTTGATTAGCAGTAGGTACCTCCAGGCTTCTTGAGGAGTTTTTGGGGCAGAAGGGCACAGCAGCTGCTCTGCTCGACCTGAAGAGGAGGCTGAACGTGAGTGCACACGCGTCCACACAACCACCCTGGGGGGTTTTCAGCCAGAATGCCAGGGATGGGGAATCTCACGCAACGCCCACGTGGACATGTTAACTAACTCTCTTGTAATTAACAGGGACCATGTCTGTCTCTATCCATCACTCAGCACAGTGTTTGCATAAGCTGTTCTACCAGGAGAAGAACCGAGGAGACAGATGGTGACAGAGTACTGGGTGCCACTGTGACAGCAGTGGGCAGCTCTGCGTCCCGTTGGGAGGCATCAGGAAGTCTTGACACTCTTTGGGGTGTTAGACATGCTGGCGTGATGGGACCGGATTTGCAAGGTGTTTTTTCTGGCCTACCCTGGTGTGGTGTCCCTGGTTCCCAGGTGAAGGGGATGCTGGAGCAGTCCTGGGCTGCAGGMGTTACTCGGCATGGGCTTCATGCGAGAGCTCTTGCATGCTCTTGCAGCATCGTGTCTTYGAGCAAAGGTGATGTTCTTGCATCCCAAGTCCTTCGATGGCCATCAGAGACCATCGG
The DNA here is from genome assembly GCA_003342815.1 of Eudromia elegans. NCBI lineage: Eukaryota > Metazoa > Chordata > Aves > Tinamiformes > Tinamidae > Eudromia > Eudromia elegans. The sequence goes on from PTEX01000017.1 coordinate 6,747,118, forward strand.
GACTCTCTGGTTTCCAAAAGGAGCTCTCCGCAGAAGAATGATAGATGTGYTTAATTTTTGCAGAGCCTGTAGCCTGGTTTTATCCCAGGCTCTGTCTCTTGAGGTTTTATTAACTGATGGTGTCTTTGGGAAAAAGTCAAAGCAGGAACAGCCGTGGGACTGGTGTAGGAAACAAGAGCATGTTTTGGAGAACATTTCTCATTCTCTCTGCCAATTTAAGCAGTGCAGTTCTAGTTCTGCTGCAGCTGGGTGGCTGCTCTATAAAAAAATCCCCTGGCTTTGGCAGGGGGCAGGTCGGTCCTTGTCATGACAAGTCCCTTGCTCCGGTCCATGAGAGAAGCCCCTCTGGGCTGGAACACCACAAACGCCCTTCTCGTGGCTGTGATAACTCCTGCAGCAGGTGAAAGCTCACCTTGGCTCATTGCAAGCTCCAGGTAGCAGGGGGCTGTCTGCTCGGGGTGTGCAGGCGTGGGGAGATGCTCACCCTGCCTTTGAGTCTGGGAGACAGGCAATTTGCAAACATGCGTTGATGCATTCCCRTAGGAAGCCAGGCTCCAAATCATCACCTTGCCTCCTACATGCAAATTCATCCAGGGAACCTATTTAATTAGGGGATAAATTTAGAAATCAATTACTATTTTCAAAAGCAGATTCCTTCCTTCTAATAAGGCTGCAAGGTTTCATCCCCCTCTACCTCTCTCGTGACCCTTGTGTAAGCAATCAAGGGTGGAAATGCTCTATAGCTTTTCTTTGTGGATACGGGTAGCCCCTTTGAGGCAGCTGCTGTGCATTCTCCCCAGCACTCTGAATGTTGGGACAGCAAATACAGAGCTTTAAAAAACAARCAGGAAAAAAACACAGAAAAACATCAGAACAAATAAAAAACACTCAAACCCAAACAAAACTCCACGTTAATGTGAAACCCTGCTGCTTTTGAATGTAATAGCCCTGGACTGATGCAGAGACCAGATCTACTGTTAACGAGGAGGTGACTTGGCATTTGCTTGTGGGATAGAGTATTAGGAAAGCTGTTATCTTGACAGGGCAAAAGAAGAGGAAAGTAGTCCCGTGGAGTCTCAGGAGTGGTGGGGCTGGCAGAGCTACGTGTCTGTGCAGGGATCGAGGCCGTTGGGGCTGGCGGAAGGCTCTGCGTGCTGTTTTCCAGTCACTGCTGAGCAGATGGGTTGTTTATGAAGCCTCTTGGTGGAAAGGGTTCCCTGGAGTCCAGGGAGCAGCTGGGATGCTCCAAGGAGCCGAAGCTTAGTGCTCAGCGTGGAGCACGGGATGGGACAGGGATGGGGTGGCGTGAGGCAAAGCACTGGTTGTGAGAAGGGCAATATTCCTGGATATTTTGCTGTTGAAAACAGGGGCTGTTTTCATGTCAGACCTGGGTGCTGGTCACGTCGTTTCTTAGAACGTTGCTGCTCTGGGCTGGAAATGTCTCTGCCACTTAGTCRCTTTTAATCTCTGACAAATGGCCTAGCCTCTGTTTTGGTTTACCCACCTATAAACGGGGAGCAATTACCTCGCCCRTGGGCTCTGGGCAGTCATAACAGATTCATGTTTGCTGCTGTTTTCTGGATTCCAGTGTCTCATGGTCCTATGATGCTGCTGCTTCAGCCCTCCAGCGGCTCCGCTGTGATCTTGGATCAGCTGCTCCGAGTCCAGTTCATTTTGGTGCGAGTCCCTCCCGGCGTGGAGGGGCTGTTCAGAGCTCTGTGCCCAAATCCCCCTCTGCTCCTGCTGGTCTGCTCCCTGCAGCCTTGCTCCCCATCACTTTGCTCTTCGGCCGAAGCTTTCCAGGCTGCCCAGGTGCCCTCCCCAGTGCAGGGGAGCAGGAGAGGGTCCTGCTGCCCAGTGTCACATGAGGTGGATGTCACTTTCCTGTGTGGTGCAGAGTCCTGGTGTTCCTTGAGGAGCTCACTGATGTGTCCAGGGCTGGTGAGGTCCATCCCGATGCTGGGGCAATAAATCAGCTGTGCGGGTCACTCCTGGGTTAAGCATCAAATAACGTTTTTAAAATGAAAATTTACTGTCTGAGAACTTGAGTTTTGCCAGAAGCCACTACAGAGCCCTGGTACTTTGACCAGCATGTTTGGTACCTAAGAGGCTTTGGGGATTCGGAGACTTTCCAGGGATCAAGGACTCAAAATGGCTAATCCTTTTTAACCAAGGTGGGTGTCTGCTTTGACAACAAGGGAGGGACTCCTGTTAGTAAAGGGGCCACTTATTAATGTGTTTTTTTTCCTTTCTTTTTTGTGTGAAGGTAAGCCCAGACTTTTCTAGGCTGCTCAACTTGCAAGGCCACTATGCACTTAGTGCTGCAGGCAGAAGAGCCTGCGTTCTCCATGGCTGTTTTTTCCAGAAAATCCCTGGCCACCTGCCATAGAGCCCCCATCCCTTGTGTCCAATCTACTGGATGTTCTTCTCTTGTACTGATGTCTCCCCCTTAGAAAAGGGTGTCTGTGTCTCGGGCGGGTGCACTGTCCTAGTGCTTGTGTCTGTTAGAAGCAGTCGAAACTTCTCTTCCCTCCCCGTTTACTCCCGTTCCTCCACATCCCACCCCAGGTGCATGYGGGAAGCTCGGCCCCCCGGCCTGCTGCAGCTCTGATTAGCTTATTGGGATGGGAGCTACTTGGAGGAGCTGCTTAGCAAAATTACCTTGCGTCACYGTTTGAGCAGTGCCCTGAGCCATCAGCTGCCTTATCGCTTTCTGAGGGATGGTTCCCAAAGAGACACTTAAAAATGCATGGAGGTTTTAAAGCACTAGCTAGYGCTAATCAAGCTCTGAGCAGTGCTTGCCCCTTGCATGCCATTGCGGTGGCTTCCCTAGCTGGCTCGCTCCCCAGCGTGCGTTGGGCAGAGCTGTGGATGCTGTGCAAGGCAGGTAGCACTTTGCATTGATGTGAAGGCTCTGCAGCACTGTGCAGGTCACTCGAGCAGGTTACGTGGCCCTTCAGTCCGGGCACAGTTTGCAGGGGAGGGGAAGGTGGCGAGTCCTGTGTGTGGTCTGTGCTGCTGGTGCCAACCTGGCCGTGCTGCATTCCTGGCTCCTGCAGAGCCTGAGGAAAGGTGGTAGTTGCCACGTGGATAGGGAGGAGTATTTTGCCCCAGGTTGAGTGTCTTTTTTTTACACAAGCCATATTTAACATGGTAATGACTCGTTGGGCTTCTGCATTTGAAGTGCTGCTGTCTGTCCAGATGAAGACTTGCCCAGCCTCGCTGACAAATGTCTGTGTTGAAAGAAAGGAGGAGCATTGCTGGCTTGTTGGGTGGGAGYTAAGAGCTAATTGACTCTTTGGGGACTTTGGATTAAAATAGAGGCAAGCTCCATTCAACACTGTCCTGGTTTGCTCGTGCACGCTGCCTGCACAGGGGTCTGTGCTCCTGCTGCAAGCGTTAGGCTGCTCGTGCTCTTCCTGTTCATCCAAAGTTCTCGTTCTCGTTTCTTCCTTCATGTGAAGGCTGTTATTAGTGAAAGTTCAGTCTTAATTAACGCATCACGTCTCTCACGCGCTGATGAAACGGGCTCTCGCGTTGTCCTTTAAGCTCGTAGCTTGCTCGCCAGCCTCTGTGCTGCTCTCGTTGCCGTCCGCAGCGCCGTTTAGTCCAGGCTCTTCGGCGTCCTTGAGGCAGCTGGGGCCGTTGCTGGCATTGTGGTGCACCTTCTGTCAGCAGAAAAGCCTGCTGATGCGAGAGATGTGCCCTGCTTTCTTTAAATGGGATTAATAGGTGGACTAAAAAATGGTCCTTGTGCCTTTCAGATGGTCTTTCCCCACTATTTCTCTGCTGTGTTGATTTTTGAGCATCTGGAATAAGTGGAGAACAGRAGAGTGTTGCAGTGTTCCTTGGGACCCCTCAACAAAAGAGGGGCTGCAGTGTCACTTTTCTTACCCCTTTTGGGATGGAGGCTGCCTAATCCAAACTGTGGACAGGTAGGTGCAATGGGAACGCGCTGAGTGGCTGTGGCTGATCCAGGCCCCGCTTGGTGATGCGAGTCCACCCCAAAGCSTTACCTTGGGGCCCTGGGCTTGCACCACGCGTTGCTGCTCACATGGCAGATAGSTCTGAGAGCCGTGCCCAGGATGGCTGTGCCACCTGCTATCCCAGTGCTGGCCCTTCGCATCTGGACGGAGATGACCCATCGTGTTGCRCTGCCAGGGAGTATTTTTTATAGGGTTGGCTTCACACGGAGCGATGCTGCCCGCCTGCATGCGCTTGGCTTCCACTGTTGGTCAATGAGAATCTCTGCTGACAAATAAAAATGGAATTGAATGGAACAGAACTGAAAGTCAAAAGGGCTCTGTAATAATTTCAGACTGCCTGAGGCAGCACACTAAAAGTCCTGGCATTATAAATAAGGGTAATGTACTAGAGAGTGAATTGCAATCAAASCAGATGCAAGAACATGCAATGTGTGCTGAGCTTCTTTAAGGTGCAGAGAGGCAGATKATGATCTGTGAGGAGATACTGATTTGCCAGCCCTGCTCCCTGGCTTACACAGAGGTCCAAAAGATTTTTTGATTGGGAATTTGGAAGGAATGTGGCATTGTGGAGGTGGCTCCAGGGCAAGGACTATGAGATGCCGATTGGAGCAGTCCAGCCCTCTGGTTATCTTGGAGTGTTTCCTGGGGGTGACTCGT
>PTEX01000017.1:6752142-6926522 GCA_003342815.1 Eudromia elegans
GTGATCTGCTGACCTCTTGCTGCATTTCATGATAATTACATCTGTCTGAAATATGCTATTTTAAAAAAAGTATGCTTATGAGTAAGCTTGGAGAGAGGAAGGGAAAAATCCATATCTTCATTTATGGTGCGCAGTGTAAACTGAATGGAAGGCCAAGGTGGATTGCACAGGCTGGCTCAGCAAGGCTGGGGTTGAGTTGGGGAGCTGGGCAGTGAAATAAGGATGGGGTTGGTGTGTGTTGAAGAATCCCTGCGCTGGAGTCATGCAGTCCGTGGGCACTCGCTCTGCAACAGTCTTGGAATAGCTGGTTCAGCTGCACAGTTCTTCTAGCTCAATGATGAACAGCTTTTGCAATGATCCCTTCCTGTGGAGGTGCTTCTGCATGGCCCTGGTCCCTTTTTATCAGCTTGCTGCAGCCTCTGGCCCTGCAGACTGGAGACCCAAAATGGGATCTGCTGCCTGCCTTAAACCAGTACTGGCTGAGCTAACCAGCTGGTTGTGGCTCCTCACTRTTTTGTCAAAAATGTCTGATACTTCAGCGTGACAGTTGTGTCTGCACGGAGGAGACTATATGCAAGATCATCCTGAGGTTTTTGGAAAATCTCAGGAAGGATTTACAGCCGGGTTCCGGTGAGGGTGGGAATAACACATTTTCATCACAGTTTCCTACACTTGCAGTGTGGTGGCTGCATAGGACAGGAGCTCTGGAGCTGCACAAACATGTATTGCCTTCTAGTAGTGGTTACAGAGCAGGCATTTGTGCTGGTGTTAGGTCTGTCTCCCACCTTCGATGGTGTGTTGGAGCAATGGTATTGACTTTTCAGTCCTTGAGGTGCTTGCTCTGCCCTCGGGGCTGCTCTCCTCTTCCTCTGCTCCTTGCCTCTTGCTAAGCTCATCCYTCACACGGCGTTGCAGGGACACGTGCTGTGCTGTGCTGACCATGTGCATCTCTCTGTCCTTGGAAAGCGTGGCTGAACGTGTGTGGGTCTTGGCAAAACAYGAGGAGGTTGAAACTTCATCCAGACGTGTCACTAGAGAGATTGTAAGGAGGTCTACAGTGATGCTTGTGGCTCTTGTGGAAGCTGTTACAGCCGGACTGTCACTGTGTGTGATGGGGGAGAGGGCAGGATCTAATCAATCTGTGTGGGCTTTGATAAAAGAGTTTATCGCTTCTGCTGTGATGGAAGATTGCGATGTTCCCTGTGAAAGCTTGCATCTTGTTCCTGTTTCCTATGGCTCTCTTGCTGACTGTGAAGATGTGCTGTGAGCAGCTGATTTTGCAGCTGAGCTTCAGTGCAGGATGAAGCAGCCCGGCCCCAAGGAGAGCCAGGCTGTCTGTCTGAGGAGGCTTTATCATTTCTTGGATTCCTTTCAGCTTGRGATCTACCCTAGCCTTCACTTGCATTGATCTCATTAGGACTTCTTTGGTGGCGGCTGGATTCTTGCTGTGTCTGTGTTGTCCTAGGTGGCCTGAGGGTAGCTTCAAGCCTGGAAGACCTCAATATTGACTATTGCCATTGCAAGTGGTTTAAACAAAGCCTGAAAACATCCCACTAACCAGACCCATGGCACTGTCCATCCCATCTTGTGCTGGGATTCCCAATACTTTGTCCAATGTCATTTTATGTGATGCAGCCAGCAAAGCAGCTAAGATGCAGAGTGCTTGAGCCTATCCATCTACTGGGTGCCCTATGGGTGATCTCCAAACCAGGGCTCACTGCAGCCTTGTCCCATCTGTCCTAGCAGTTCACCCCAGGATGAGCCCTGAGGATGTGCTGTTTCTGATGGGCCCTGTGCATAGCTGGCAACCTGGGYTCATGCTCCGAAAACACAGGCACTTTGAGAAGATATGATCAGAGGGACCCTGTCATCTTTTTTTTTTTTCCATTTCTAACCTTCTGAAGTTCTCTATGACCTTTTATGATGCACAGCTGCATTCAGGTATTGCCCAAGGGAGCACTGCGGGGAGGAGAAGCAAGAGGGTTGATTTAGAAGGAAAGGAACATGTTAAAAATTGAGCAGAGGGACAAGGGAAAAAAATGAAGTGAGATAATGATTGGGATTTAAAAAAAAAAAATCACTGCCAAAAGGCCCGAATCCTAAGAAGAGCAAGGGCCTGTTTGACTCGGAWGGGTCCCCTGGGGAGCATGGGGGAAGCCCCATTACTCGAGTAATTCTGGAGCCAGTCTGAGCAGAGTGCTATAATCTATTCCATAGGGAGCAATCCAGTACTGGCAAGGGCACTGGGGAGAGCTCGCTGTTTATGACTTTCTGCATAATTTTGGTTTATTAGCATAAGTGGTAGCTAGCACCGAGGAATCTATAAACTAACAATTCAGCGGAGGYTGGCGCCTCTGGAGAACATTAGCTCAGAAGAGCCCCTGAGCTAATAGCAGGAGAGATGGTGTTGCGGGGTTAGAGATGATGCATGGGCAAGAAGATGATGAAGCAGCTGAGGCTGCTCGCCTTGGTACCAGCCGGTGTAACATCAGATCATATTTCTGAGCCTGCTGTAAAAGGAAATAAAATTGCTAAATAGCTCTGCAGCTTCTCCCCTGCTGCCACGTTAAGATGGTGAGCTGTGCAGGTGAGCTGATGAAGGCAGCCTGGAGGGCTCTGGGCCTGCTGGCGTTGGACAGGTGGTGACCAAAGAGGCGTGAGGAGCCCTGAGCTCATGTGCTGGAGATCACCCACGGGCTCCTCACCCGTCGCACCAAGGGTTTGGTCCTCGTTGTAACCACATCTGACAGGTCCAGCGGTCTGAGCGGAGCTGGGGAGTGCAGAGAAGGGGAAGCACAAAGAGCGTTTGGTTGTTTGGGAAGGCAGAGCTGCACAAAGATGAGCTGCCTCAAGCAGGTTTTTTTAATAATGACCTTCAAGAATTAGATAAAAATATAATAAGCATGGTAGATTAACAAGAACAAGCCAAATAAACAAAAAATACTTTGTAAAAAGCCAGCTCAGATAATGCAGGGCTGTAACCTCCTGAATAACTGAAGAACATTTGGGCATTACACATGGTCTGGGAGGGATGAGGCTATCGAGTATTTCCAGCCTGGCAGCCTGCCTGGGAGAAGGCAGAGGTGAAAAGGCTATCRCTGTTTTCTGTCTGCCTTCAGTGGRAAAATAAATAAATAAAACAAAAASGAGGSRGGGGGGAAGGGAGGAAAAGAAGGTAGGTAGAGCGGACAGGAGCCGGAAGGCATGAAGTAACAATTCTCCAACTTTAATATCTGCTGTTTCATTTTATATTCATCATGTCAGCATAATCTGCTTTTATGGGAATCGTCTTGGTTCCCAACCAAATGCATTTAGGCCCTTTTGCTTTTAAGTTTGATTGTAATGTGAGTTGAAGACTTCAATGAAATGTTTATATGTGAGGATTGTAGAAATAGTGAGAATGGAATTACAAAGTCAACTGGAAGGGATCTTGCTGTGATGCATCTCCACCATCCTCCTACCTCCCCTGACCTTACTTGGGACAGATAACCTGGACAGGCTGGACTTGAGCACAATGCAGGGGCTGAGCCATAGCAAAGGTGTTTGTTTTTATTGCTGGTTTAATTTCCAAAGGAAATGTGAAGTTACAGTTTGATAGGACCTCGAGTCAGCAGAAAAAGAGAAATTCTGTGTTCTTTTCTTAAACTCAGACCTCTTTAGCTGATGTACACCAGCCTCCCTCTTGGGCAGTTGGCATCATCTCCAACCCAAGAGTAGGAGGGATCATATAATACTATTATTGACCGTATAAACCCTTCTGTGTGGTTGGTAGAAGCTTGCACTATRGTGCTTCCTGGGAGGGAGGATTCCTAGACCTCCAGACTGCAAGGCTAAGGATGCACAGCCAGGACAAGGTGGGGATTGCTGGGAGAGGGAGGAACCAGAGTGAGACCATCACAGACCAAAGGATGTGCCCTGCAGTGCATGGAGGGAGAAACRAGGTAGAGGCTGGTCTGCTGCAGCTCTGAAGTGTCTGGCTCGAGGGCAGCTGTGCTGCTCTTGGGGCTCAGCTGATCCTTGTAATGGGAGATAAGGGGCAGGTGTGAAGAGTTGGAGCAGGAGATGGGTAGAAGGTGGGAGGAGACCTCTCCTCTTGCCTCGCTGGRGGAGATGCTCCATGCTGAGGTGGAGAGGCGTGATCGCCTCTGGCTTTAGACACCATTGCTGGGATRAGTCGGTGAGAAGAGGGATGGCCGGGTGCTGGAAACAGGAGCAACAGCCCCATCCCGGTGCATCATGCTCTCCCCTCCTGGCACGTGCTCGCCCATGGGAACTGTGGTCAGGTAGGATGAGACTGGCAGCAGTTGCTTGCCAATGGGTCTGTCTGGTTGTTTTACTTAACATTTTATCCACGGAGCTGTGGCTGTTGCGTTAGGACAGGATTTAGTGCTGCGTTTGAACCCTTGCTGAGAATTTCCTGTCGTCTAGATGCTGCAATGTTAAATAGCTATAGACTCCAAGTGCTTTTCCATTGCTGCCCATTTAAAAACTTAACCGTATCTCATTCTATTTTGGTGCAGGAATGCCCTTAATTTGTTCCAAAAGCATTTGAAAGCTCTGATAACAGGCAATCTTGCTGCAGACTATTGCATTCTTGCTGATGGACGGCCTATCGTTCGCTGTAACTACAGTGTAGATAGCAGCATGACAATGCGTGTCCGGTGRAACACAGGCAGTGTAATATTCGTGTCAAGTATTTGAGGCCAGRAAGCTTCCCTGGATTTGGATATTAAAGGGACAGGCTGCAAAAGCAGGTCTGTATTAACAGGGCTTGACRTTTTTTTATTTATTTCTTTATTGAGGTGTGAATCTGCTGGAGAGGGTGTGATGCCCTTGCAGGGCMCGGTAATGACCGGGTTTCGTGCAGGGCGGGTGTTGGGAGGGAGAGCGTTGAGGTTATAAATGCRTGGTGAATGGCACCCAGGCTTGGCAAGTGAACTTCCATCAGATTGCCTCGCTGCTGTCGGGGTTTGGAATTGTGAAATGAAGGTTAAATTGAAGCTTCTACTTTCGGAAGAGAGCTTTTTGAGATGAAATAGGTTTATCCTCCGTCTAGGGTGAAGTCCACAAAGAATTGCCTTTATTTCCCAATTTCCYGGACATGTCTGCATGATGCTTTTAAACATTCCATGCAAAAGTGTGTGTGTGAAAGGGAATAGTTTTGGGGAAAAAATTTGGAGCTGTGTTCACTTGTTTAATTTGATGTAGGCTTTGTGGATGGTAGCACCCACATTGAGTGGGTTTCTGCTATGTCATACCACTGTCTCTTGCTTTCTTGGGCATTATTGGGAGGCTCTTCTGCAGGGTGTGTGTGTGTGCAATGCTGTGGATTGTTGGCCCCTAAGCCAAGGATGTCTATGAGTAACTAAAGTCTTGTGTTGGCCTGTTTGCTTCTAGAAAAGGGATTTTTCTTATCTATCCCAAAGTCATTATTGGTTTTTTCCTACTCACTCCTCCCTGCCTTTCCCCTCTGCCCTCCCCACCCCCTAAAGGAAGAAGAAGAAGAAGAAAAAAAAAAAAAAGCCTTGTACCTTGTAATACTAATTAGGCTAATTAGGCAAGGAGGGGCTCTTCACTACAGACTCTTCAGTATGGATGTTCAAAGTACTGCTGCAAAGCAGAACACAGTAACACAGTTCAATAACCTGGTATTCCTCGTGTTCCTCTGCTGCTGTTCTTACTGTGCCACGTTCAGAAACCCTCKGGTTTAACCTCCTTGGAGATGAGAGACACAAGACTCATTGCATGAGATCCCCCGGTGATGCCCAGGCTCCTGTCCTGGAGCACGAGTTGTGATGGTGACGTGATTTACAGGGTGAAGAGCAGAGTCAGTGCAGTTCACTGAAGAGCAGAGTCAGTGCACTTTGCTATTGATTTGCTTCAGCAAAGAGCTATTTGTGTTAACGGAGGGAAGGGGCTGATAGAAATGTTATTGCGGTGACGGAGGCACGACGGAGTTTGTGCGTCTCGGGAGTGCAAGGGTGGGCTCACACCCATCTCCTGTGCAGTCAAGAGCTATTTAGGTGCTGTTTCCTTGTTCATTTTRAGTGCTCAGATGTGCATGGAGATAGGGATTAACGATGGCCGTGGTGCTGGCCAGGCAGAGATAATGAGCAGAGSCCTGAAGGAGACTCAGGTGGCAGCRCAGTCGTCCCACATATGTCAAYAGCATAATTAGTGAGGTGCTGAGTAAGGGAGCTGGCAGCAATGGCCCAACCTTGTCCATGCCCGCAGCCAGGCTGCTGCCAGCTGGGATCGGGTCTTTGCTGGGTGCTCCGGAGTCACCGTGGGGTAGCTCGTGTCCTCTCAGTTGCAATCTCTTCTGCTGAAGAATGTTTTGCACRTAGGGCTTAGGAAAACTGTTCCTGAAGCATCAATAGCTCTTGGTCGTGGGGGAAAAGAGGCTGGGATGGGAGTCCTCAGATGTGGAAGGGCCCAGTCTACCGGCCTCTGTTGCTGCTGGTGAGCTGGCACCAAAATACCTTAAAGAATCTGTGTCTGAAAGATGCCAGGAGCTTCTTGGGATACCCTCAGCCACACTCTGCCTCTTGCCGCTTCTGCTCAGAGCTATAASTGGATGTGCTTTTGCCCAGCTGGGTTTGTGTGACTGGAGTGCAGAAGTCCAATTCTGTTCATTAGAGGCTTAGACGGGAGACTAGGGCAGGGGAATGATCAAAATCCTCGGCTGGCAACCCCATCGCTGGGTGATGGAAAGCGTGGAGCCGTGGTGTGCATGGACTGGGTCACCCCTTCTTAGTGCAAATAGGATCTAAACTTGTGCTCTCTGCTGTCTTGGAGCAGGCATACCTGAGAAACCACAGGTGTTTTGATGGGAGTTACCTTGATTTTCTGCTGAAGCCTCCCCATGGAGGAGAGAGTTGTCCAGCCACAGAAGGGGAAGGCTAATCCCACTGTGTCCTCACAGCAAGGGCACTCACTGGGTACCCATCATCTGCTGCTCCACAGAAGGTGCAAATACTTATGCAAAATAAAGCATTTGTCAAAAATTATGAAGCCTATCACAATCCATTACAGTCAGTTGCTGSGTCACTCCGCAAACAGAAGGAACCAAATTTGGGTGTCTCATAAAGTGGGTGACAGCAGAGGCCCTGGGCCCAGTAAATAAGAGCCTGCCACTGTGAACCTGTCTTGTTTTGCATTGCTTATATTGCAGATGGAAAAACAAACGTGAAAAAAGAGGCGGTGGAAGGAGAAATATTTTGAATCATTTTGCCCTGGTATTCTTTTTTTGGGTTTGATTTGGCTGCCAAAGTGACAAATCAGTTCTCTGCAGAGATCCATTTAAAACTTTGCTGACAGCGTCCCAGCTGTCCATCATCCTGCTGCTGCCTGGCCGAGCCGGGAGCTGCAGCGGAGGCTGGGGCCGCTGGCTCGGGACCCTGCGAGGGACTGTAAATCTAGGGTTTGCTTCTGGTGCCTGGGTTTGGTCCAAGCAGTTAATTACTCAGGTGTGGTGCTGGGGACGTAGGTTGGGATTGGGTGCTGCTGTGGGTGGGAATGCTGGGATGTCACCGTCCCAGCTCCCCAGGGTGCTTGCAGTATAAATTGACATTGTGTGGGAAGCGGTGGGTAAAACTCCTGTCTCCAGGGCAGAGGCTGCAGAGACAGAGATGCAACCCCAAGGCCAATACATATTTGTCAGCCTGATGCTTGACTTTTCCATGTTCATCACCCCTTGCTTGTGCTTGATAGCCTGTACTAGGACTATCCTTGCTAAAGATGACTTCAGCGTTAGCTTGCTAATGCTGGAGGATGATTTTCCTCATAAAAGCCTGCAGAGCATGTGCTGAAGCCTGGATTCTGCCTTGTTTCACACCAAACATCCTGCCCCTGCCTTGGGGGACCAGACACCACCATGGGGTTGACTCCAGACCTCCAAGAGCTGCTTCTGGCACGTGGCTGGGAGAAGTGTAGGAGGTTAAGGGCACTTTGGTCAATGTGCTGCTTACCACAGTTGCCCATCTTTTCTAGAAATTATTGCTTGTAGAAGGSGAAATTGGTGTGCAAAGGCCCAAAAGCAACACTTAAGGTCACTCAGCAGATGAGAGGCATACTGGGGTGAGAATCAAGTGTCCTGATTGCCACTGCTTTGCCTGAACTGATTGYGTGGTGGAAAAGGCTGACCCCGGTTGTGTGTTTTGTCATTGCAGAGATGTCTGGGACCGTGGCTGATATTTCCTTGGTGCACTGGAAGCAGCAGTGGCTGGAGAATGGGACCCTCTATTTCCACGTCTCCATGAACAGCGCCGAGCAGCTCTCTCGGGTCACCCCGCCCACCCTCCAGGAGCCTTCGGAGATAGTGGAGGAGCAGATGCACATTCTTCATATCTCTGTCATGGTGAGTGGAGGGTGCAGAGGGGCCATCTGGGAGGGAGCCGCCGGCTGGCAGCCAGGCTGGAGTGGGAGGGTGGTGATAAATAGACTGGCAAGTCCAGTCTGCAAACGTCGGCATCCCTTAAGCACACTCCTTGTCTRCCTCTTCTCTTGGCTGGGCCCTTCAAAGAAGGTGAGGTAGGATTGAATGAGCCGGGTTAAAAAAAAAAAGAAAAGTGTAGTTGGTCTTGTAAAAAATAAAATACAACAGCAGCGTCTCCAGGGGAGAAGCTGTTGGGGAGGGTAAAAAGGAAGCTGTGATTCCCTGCGTCTCTGACGGATCTTGAGGTGTGTTAGTGGAATATTTCACCTTGATCTTGCTTTCTGGTATGTATAAAGGCAAGATCATGGGGTTGGTCGTGCCTTTTTGAAGCTTTCTTAACTTGAATTTTACCCATCAAGTCAATATGGGCTATTGAGTGATCCTTCCCTTTCAAAGGACAAATCTGATCTAAGGGTGRAAAAAGTAGTCCAGATTCTTTGAATGTTTCAGGGGTCTGTGACCTTATTTTAAACATATTGCACACGTGCCCTGCTGCTTTTAAGAAGTTTATTTCRGCCTTATGAGATGGTTGTCTTCGTCCCTGAATCTGGCCCATTGCGCCTCTGTATTTTAGAGACCCACTTGTAAAATGGGACTGACTGCACTGTCCCTTAACTCCTACTGCAATAAAAGTGATACAAGTAGCCTTGTTATATCCACAAAGCAGCATGTATAGGCATGCCACTTGCTTGYCTGAGTAAGATCTTTCATAGGATTGGGGACTGAGGAACCTCTATARCTGGAGCCCAAGTGTCAGGACCATCCTCTATTTTTATAGATAATGTTATCTGTGCTGCAACTAGTACTTCAGTGTCCGTGCTAGGTTCAAAAGCAGCAGGATCTTACTRTCCAGATCCGTTGTGGATTAAAAAAGGATGAGAAGAAGCTGGCAGGGATCAGAGGCTTCCTTGCAAACCTGCAGCAGCAATCTGCTGCAAAAGATCCTCGCCTTCCTATTCAGAATGTGTGTGTTGTCCTTGCACCTCTCGCTCATTTGGGGAGCAGGAACAGGGATTGTGGCTCTATAAAGTCTTGCTTTCCCTTTAAACAAGAGGCTATTTGGCTTTGAAAGCTTAAATCTGTTCTTTTAGGTGCCTTGACCCTTGTCGGGGAGGCTTTAGATTGAGCGCTCAATGCATGTGAACACGGGGAGAGGCATTGCATTAAGGCTGCTGGGCAAGATAAGAAGCAGTGTGATCGCAGGAAGGGAAAGAAATTGGGCATTCTGGCATAGTGGATTTGGTAGGGAGCATTTTTTCGGTCCTGCAGAAGTGTCAGCGTGATGGAGTGTTGGGGAGAAAAAGATAAAACTGGGATATTTCAGAGAATGAGCCTGAAAAAATGGGTGAGAGAGAGGGAAAACAAGAAATGGAGGCAACAGCAGAAGTCGGGGATGTGGAAAACTTGATTCCYGATTTGAATGGGGATTTGCTTGGCTATTTTGGGCAGACCTCTGCCAGCCTCACATGCAAAAACATTCTCCTTCGTAGAYGCAGAAATAGTCTGTGAGTGAGGGTGATCCTGGCTGCATAGCCTAGTGATGGGGACGATTCCTTGAAATGCACATTTTGTTCATTAGGGAAAGGAAGAAACGCTCCTAATGTACAGACCGTGCCATAATTCACTTTTCTTTCGTAAGTCCTGGTACTCATCTGTGTGCAGTTTGAGGCCCTGCCCTGGGAGCCTGGGTCTAGATCCGTGTGCCTGCTTGCACTCCTGTCCCTGGGAATAGCCAGGGGGAGCGGGGAGAGCTGTGCARGAGCCCTGGATACCCTGGCTGGGATTGCATCACGAACTTGACACCTTGCCCAGCTTTTTGGAAGATTCATTAACTTTTGGAGTGAACCTGAGCCAAGTTTTGAGTTACTAGCAGAAGATGTATAGTTGTTTTTTCCTCTCAAAACCCACATGGCCTTGCATAGCAGAAGTAGAGCTGAGTGGAAGTCTCTGGCTTTGCACGTGATGCTCCACTAGAGTGTCTGGCTTTGTTCCGCCTCCTTTYGCACACACTTCCATACTTCCCAGAGCACAGCTGAGCTGCATCCCAGAAAAACCTCCTGTTTTGAGCCCTTTTGGATCTCTGAGCTCCATCCTGCACGGTGCTTGGTCACTACCAACCACCTGTGCTGTCCCTGTCACAGCCCCAAGCCTGTGATGCTCCCATCCTCTCATACACCTCGGTACCTTTACTGCTTCTGCTTTGAGATTCAGCTCGAATTGCTGTATCTTCTCTTTCCAGTTCCTAAATATTCCTCCCCCTGCTCGGAGCTGGGAAGCCCGGGGCGTCCTGTGCGTGGTGACAGGCTGGGCACCTTGCCTGTCCTTTGGAACCACTCGGTGCTGCCGTCGCTGCAGCGCTGGTCCRGCCCCGTTCATCATCTGCCTGGGATGTCGCCATAGGGGACAGGGGGAACCTTGGAAAATGCTTCTTTCAATCTCATTTAAGTGACTGTAACACTTACTTTTACCTGTCTCTTCATTCTCTGGCTGAGTTATAGAGAGCCGGGTACAGTTTGCCTGTGGGATCTCACTAACTCCCGACTTTGCACGTTTGGGGAGTGTTCTGGCAGAGCTTTATTGGGCCGAGGGACATCTCCAGGCTGAACTCCCTCGYGCGGAGCCGTTAGTTTGGATTTGTGTTGATGTTTATGACTTGGCTTGCTCATAGCTCGTGCTCTGCCTCCAAAGCCAAAGGATCTGCTGCGCGGAGCAGGGGCCCTGGAGAGCCGGCTCCGAGGCCGAGAAGCTGGTGAGAATAAACCCYGTGTCTTAGTGAGCTGTGGGCAAGGGTGGGTGTTTCAGCCCCCGGCTCCATCCTCAGGCAGACCCCAGGGTTGCAGGGTAGGGCTGAGCGGGRGATAGGGGCTCCAAGCATCACCCAGCAGGGACTTGCGACCTTGAATTAACCAACTTCTCGTGTATTTAATATATTTTTCTACCTCCTATATTTTTTTTCTTCAATATCAGTTTTATGCGTGCTCTGTTTTGAGGCTGTTTTAGTGTTTTTCCTTTTTAAAAAAATATTTTTCCCCATGTATTCTCTCTCAAAGCGTTGAATCAGCAAGAAACATCGGCCTCCTTTTAATGCAGCCAAATCTGTTTCTGCAGAAACTGGTTGCTTGGGGGGARGATTTGGGGAGCGGTGGCTGCAGGGGATGGGGAGGCGCTACCCTAAAGACCTGCATGTGAGGAAGGGGCTCTCGGGAGCCTGAGCCCCAGGGCCATCATCTGTGCCTGCARATGCCCTCGGGGCTGTGCAGCTGTGACCCTGGCACACCTCTGCTCCCCAGCATCTTAAACAGCATCCTGAACAGCAAAATAATACCTTTATTTCTCTTGTTCTGTTGTTTTCCTCCGTGCTCTTTCTTTTCCCCTATCTTTTCCCAACGAGATGTAACATTAATTACCGCAGTTAAAGGGAATTCAGTCTCCATTACTGCCTGCCACCCCTTTCCCCTTGGCTTGAACATCTGAGATTTGTCTCCCAAATGAAAGGGAAGGAGGAAAGAAAAAAAAATGCAAATGCTGGGATTTTATTTATTTACTTTTTTGCACARTGTCAATTAGGAAGGAATCAATATTTTTGTCATTATGCCTGTTGTGTTTTTCCCCATAATCTTTGCTGTCATTTGGGTTTAATTGTGTTGTTTCCTCTTGTGTGGAAGTAAATCTTATCTGTTTTGGATTAAAATTCAATGAAGGTCACAGCAGCTCGAAAACTTACCAGGCTGCAGCAATTAATGTTCATTTGGCTTTGATAAATTGGAATGTTCCCCACAATAGGACTGGAGTGGATTTCAGAAGCAATAATTCTTCCATTAACTCAATGATTCCCTGCATGATAGAGCGTCTTGTCGCTGCTCTGTTTGTCATCTGTCACTTCAAGGAGCCAGGCATATGCCTGATATGATTTATCATGATTATTGGGATTGCTTGTGTCAAAACATTTTAAGCCACTAATTATTCTAGCCTTATGAATTGCTGAATTSGACAAAACAGAAGATATGTAATTTTTTGCATCACTTTTTTTTGCCTCTCTAATTATCGTTCTGGGTTATTGTAAATCCAGGCTTAGGGCTGCCTTTAGGAGCAGCTGACTTTAAACGTGATGTTACTTGGGACTGCAAGGGAGAGGAGATGTGGGTGCCAGCAGGAGATGCACGTGCAGTCTTGGAGCCGAGTCCTTGTGGGTCTGTGACCTGCAGCCTTGTGCTCTGTGTCCAGTGGCACCGTGGTGGCCCTTGGGGGCTTCTCCTTGCCTGGCTGCTGCAAGTGGGACCATGGGACTCTTGTAACCACCAAGAAATGTGGCTACCAATGCTGCAGACTGGACCTTCTGCCTTATGTCTGTGCGAGCGGTGCTGGTGAAGTCCCTGGACGTGTTGGGAGGTCGTGGGGGTGTGTGCGAGTGTGTGAGTTATCCATTGACTCGTGTGTGGCTCCAGCAGAGAATAACAGGGGCCCTTTGGAGAAGGGCTCCAAGCAAAAGCCTTGTTTCGTCTCCTTGTCTCGCTGCTAGGGAACGTTTGAGTGTCTGGAGTGAAAGGTGAGCAGACCTCACCGGGTTGGCTTGCTGTGTGCCTGCTTTCTGCTGGCTCTTGTAGGCAGCAGCCACTTTGCTGCTGCATTCCAGGTCTCCCAGCAGATGTTTTTAAGCTCTTATTTATACAGGTTTCCTTTTTTTCCCCTCGTTCTTATGCGTTCTGATGTTTCCCTAATGATCAGCCTTCGGTGCCGTGTGCTGTCAGCTAGCGAGATGGGTATGAAGTGTGCTCTTAAACACTTCACTCTGATTCAGTGACCTGCTCCGGCGCGCTCTCGAGTGGAGCCTGGGGAGGGATTCTGTGGGCCGGGCTCGCCTCGCTGCAGCCCCGAAATCAATCCCAGCGCCTGCAGTTCCGCATCGCTGCCGGGCGGGCACAAGTGCCGGGGGTAGCTCTATGGCTTCATAAGCTCTGCAATCATCTACATGAGCAGGAGGAATTGAAGAATCAGTTGCTCTTTCCTTTCGGAAGTTTTTTCCTCTGCTGTCATCCACTAAGGGCTCTGACAAGTGCATTCATTTGCTTATTTTTTAACCTGTGAACCGTATCGTGCCTCTCCATGCTATGCTGCCCGTGTTTCCTCAAGGAGCCTGGTCCTCGTTAGGATCCTGGCTTTCAGCCTGGCTGCGCGCCGCGCTGCGTGGGGCTCCGTGCTTGTCCGGGGAGCGATGTGCAATCACTCGGGTGTGATCCCAGCCTTCCCACAGCGCCCGTGTGTTCCCATGCTGAAGGAGCCCCTTGGCGCGTATCCATTTCTCCGATGGCTGCTCCAGGCGCCACGTCTGCCCGGTGCGGTGGGCAGGATCGTGCAGGCGTCTCAAGACAGCTTTGCAGGTGCAGTATCCTTTGTATCTGCATATGCTGGCARGGGTTCCTTTCTTTCCCATAAGTGCTTATCAGGAACCACCGAAACTGCTTATCTGAGTGTACAGGAGGGAGAGGAGAGGGGGAACTGAATGTTTGAGTCCTGATGGATAGAGGTGCAACTTCTGTGCACAGATGAGGCTGCAACCTGTGTGGAGCTGGTGATCCTCATGCTCCCCATGAGCCAGGTCTCCAGGTGAGCGTTCCTATTCTCATGTGCCTCGGCGTGCGACCCATTGTCTTTAATGTCCCCCTCTTGGCAGGCATTCGGGTACCTTCTTCCCACCCTTCAACGTGCTGTTCGTCTCGGTGCAAAGCTTCCCAACGGATTTACTTCCCACCTGGCTGTGGAGTCACGGCTGGCATCCTRGTGTGTCCTCTGGGTGTTGTTGGCAGCTCCAGTGGAGCCAAGTGCTCCAGCAGATGTAAAATGTTGCTTGAACCTTGTTCTGTTTCCTCGCTGTGTATCTTGCTGATGGCAGCACTGGAGCTCCTGTCAGCCAGCTCCATTGGAGAAAAACGGTGCAAGATGAATAATGAGGTAATGAAGAAGGCGCAACATCTGTGTCATCATTTCTGCACCAGGAGGTCAACTAGATTCATAAAACATGCACTTCCAGCTTGTGATATGTTTAGGAATTAATTAGGGTAGAGAAGAATTGCTGCAGTAGCAGATTTCCTTTACTGAAAGGTATTAAAAACCCAAATTGATCTCAAATGAGTTGTTTGAAAACGGAGAACTGGGTTCAGTGCATTCCCCAACTGAAAGTCTTGTCTCTGCTTATGGAATTGGGGAAAGGAGCTGCCTTGCAGGACCTCTGCGTAGCACCAAGCGTCCAGCAAAGCCACCAAATTGGAGCAGGTGCCCAACRTGGGTGATGAATCTAAGGCATTAGTGCCTTGCCCCAGCAGTGTGGCAGYAGCCTTGCGGGACCCTTGATGGACRTGGCCAAGACCTTCCCTTGGCTGCTTTGCCAGGGAAGGAGTTGGCTGAGGAGGCTCAGTCCAGACCTTGGCTGAGGCCCCAGATGGAGGGGCTGAACTCCTGCAAAACCTGATGATTTGGGGGCCTGGGAGGCTCTTGGCGCACCTGGAAGCTGAACTTCACACTAATGAGCTCCTTAACTCTTCCCTGTGCTGTCGGAAGCATCCTGAAGGCAGTGGGACTCAGAGGGGTGCATAAAACTAAGTTGGAGGTTGAGCCCATGCAGGAAAGGGCTGTTGGTTCAAACTCCGGTCAGGAATTCTGTGTGTTTATCCCAGCCCACTCTCCCATACCCTGCAAATTTACAGGAGATAGGAGCATCTCTTTGCTCATCCCGCGAGGTGGTCCTTACCTGGATTGGAGGAATATAGAGGCTCRGAGAGGAGGAAGGAGCAATAAGAAGGGCCCTCCAAGGGGAGCAGYGGGCAGGGCTGTGCAAAGGGAAGAGCAGATGAGATAATCTGAGTTCAGCAGCACGGCTGAGCGAAGCAAGAAGCAGATCTCCTCGTCTTCTCCCCGTAGTGCTGTCGATAGCATCTGCTTGCTCTTGTGGTGGGAACATTCCTGAGCCTCGAGTTGCATTTCCATAATGTTCCATTAAGTAACTTTTTGTGGGCTGCGAACAGAAGCYTCTCTTTCTTTCACCCTCCATCTCTCCTCCACTTCGCTTTTCCGTTATAGAAATAGTATAAAAAGGGTGCTAAGTATAATTAATGATGTGCTCTTGTATTTAGGGAATTCATTTTGGGGGGGATTCGTCTTTAAAGTGTCATTTTTGTGACAAAGCCACCTTTTAATGATTTTTCACTAATCTCTCCATGTTTTCTACCTTAGTTACTGTGAATAAATTAAATACTTTATAACATTGAATCTAGCAAAATCTTCCTCCCTTCAACTGCGTTAAAATATGTAACTGGAGTGCTTGATTTGCATCTCTGATAAAGTGAGGCTGCATAAATAAATAGTCCTAGTTCATCCAAAATGAGGAGGAAACTTTCTCCATTCATCCCCAGAGCCATCAGAGTKAGTACCCAGAGAAAAGCAGCCCTAGGAAGTGCTTGGGAGGGCCTTGTGTTTTGCAGATGGTATCAAATGCGTGGGGTGTGTCTGCAGCCTTAGGAAATTCCCAACTTCCCCGTGCTGAGAAAGAGAAAATGGTTGGGGAGCAGAAAGCAAAGAATTGTTATTGGGTAGCCAGTGTGGTCAGGAGGTACAAGAGCTTAGAGGGATGATGCTGAAGGAGTGAGGAGATGGGGAAAAAAGTGCAGAAAAATGTGGTGAAAAAAGAGCCGGGGGTGCTGGTGTTGGTATTCTTCTCCTTCCTCCTCCTGTAGCTGTGCACCGTGGCAGGGCATCACTCGCATCTCTGATGCTTGACCTTTCCTCGTCGTTCCCTCTCCGAGCACGGGCAAAGCGGAGGGGGAGGTCAAGCYGTGGAGCCGGAGCTCCGACCCGGCTCCGGGTTTGCAGAGCTGTCGGGGAAGGTGCGTGCTCGTCCTGCACGGAGCTGCGGGTCTCGGTGCCTGCTGCAGCCGCTCTCGCCTAGCTGCAGGGCTCTAGGAGAAAGCAGTTCTGCGCGGGAGCSCCGTGCTAATCTGCTGTGTTGTGTTTGAGTGTAAAGTGCCTGCAGTATTTGATAGGTACCTTTGAAACACCGARGTAAACACAGAAATGCTTTGCAGCTACCAGCCTCGATTTAATCGCCTTAAACTGCCGGTCTCAAAACTGCCTGGGATGCTGCAGTAACGATGGCGAGTAGAGCCGGGCTTGCCTTGGAAACGGGAACGTCGAGCGCTCCAGACAACGTAACCTGTGATGTTTTGCTGGGGAAAGAAGGGGATGAGGGAAGGAGTGCCTGGGTTTGCATGTCCCACAGATCAAAGATGTTGCTTAAGAAGGAAACTGGTGTCAGGAGCTGCCTCAGGTTGCTCCCATTCCCATTCCTTTGGCTCTGGCTAGGCAGGGAGCAGTGCTGGGTAATTCACTGCCTTGGTCTGACCCCTTTTCTGTTTCAGCTGTTACAGATACGTGTGTGCTTGAGTGCTGGGCTGATTTCCTTTCAGACGAGCAGCGTGTCTAACCTTTCCTCCAGCCCATGTGTTATTCTCAGAACACCCCTGGCCTCTGTGGTGATTCTCTTAAATATCTGAGGTGCGAGTTAGCAGCTACCCAGCTGGGCAAGATTTTAGAAGTTTATRTCCCAGTTAAAATACTGCCTGTGTCAGGAGTTTGCATAAAGGCAAACTATGATAGATTTTGTTCAGAATAGTTTAAAGATGTCTCTGAAAGACTTGACACTGCAGCTCTGCAAAGGACTGACGTCTCATTTTGTTGGCRAATCCCAACAGATTTGAGTAAGTTTTAATGACAGGATGAAATGTAATATCTTATTTGTCCCCAGAAATGTGATGTTTGCTTTCATTTCRGGCTGTTTTTTTTYCAATTTAAAAATAAACTGYGCTTCGTTCCATAAGGCAACATAATAATGCGAAAAGACAGAATGCTTTTTGTTTAGGAAAGTGTCAGAATGAAATGTTTCTCCTCTTCAACACTTTCCATATCCTCCTCAAAAGCCCTTGCACTTTAGTTTCAGCTGATGCRAAGCTGTCTATGCAGATAACCTATTTTGCTGAAAATCTTGCCAAGTTCTCCTAGGAGTACGTGTGGCTAAATCAGATGAGAGTTGGACACTGGTGGAAGAGTGGTGAGCTGTGAAAGTTGAGGACCTGGCTGTGTTTTACCAAAGGGGCCATTTAAATTCCTGTTTCTCCCATCTCTGCTGTGCCCTGCACTGCCCCAGGAAAACRGGAGTAGGAAAATACTAGAAAGAAGAGTAAATCAGAGCGGTTGCTCCTTTCCAGGAGGAAGGAAAGGCTCGAATACCTGGTGACCTGAAGGAGGGGGAATATCCTCATGCATGCAGTGATGGATCGCCTAATGCTCCGATGGTTACTAATATAGCTGCAAACTTATCTGGCAGCGTTTGTGCCTGGATGTTGTTGCTGAGGGAAGTTAGGCAAAATTCCCACTGACTTAATTGGGAATAACATCAGGCCAAGCGTGGTTATTTTTACCTGACATTGTTCCCGCTCCGCTGTCGCTCTCCCTCCCCTCGCCTCCCTGGACGAAAAGGAACCTGCTCTATTTTAGCCTTCAAAAGGTCTCCGCGAGCTCCGAGCGGCAGCCCTGCRTTCATGGTGTGAAGCAAAGAAAATAAACTAATTATGTGTGTTTTTAAAATCCAATTATCCGAAGCTCCTGGAAAATAAATATCCTTGAAGAGGACCGTTTTGATGGGCACGACTTCCTCCCCTCCCAGGCTGGACATGTCGTGTGCTTGAGGTCAGGCTGGACTTGTCGTGGTCACTGGTGGGGGGACAGGCAGGGGCAGCACTGGGCTCTGCTGGGACACGCTTGGCTTGGGGGACTGTGGCACCTTCTTCACTGCATCGCACTTTATCCAACAGCAAAATTGGCTTTCCTTCCTTTCTAGCCCCTTCCTCAGGAAGGAGGATTTAGCTGGTTTGCTAGTAAGAGGTCTCCTTTTGAGAGGGAGGCTTCCCCTGTCAAAGCCAAGACCAGGCACCCGGGCGTGCAGCAAAAGGCTGGATCCAAGCTAGCTGAGCAGCACGCAGGGTGTGCTGCTCCTCACTAGTCCCCTGTAAGCAAGCTTCAACTCTTGTGATTGTGACCATGTTTTCCTTTATTGCAAGAACTCACGAGCCTTGGAGGAAAATCTAGGGATGGAGGTGGTGGTGGCGGCGGCATCAATTGTAAGGAGTCTGAGGGGCAGGGAGGGGTTGGGGAAGCGGAGAGCAGCACTGGAATTGAAATTACAGCCTGTTTTGCAAACATTGCGATGATTTGGGAGCGCTGTTCAGCTCTAGTGGGAGCAGAGAGCCTCTGTATTGGGGGTGAGGCTGTGCTAAAGCACAAATAAACAGATGGGCAGCCCGGTTTGGAGAGGGAGAGTGGCGTTTGCTGTGGTTGCATGGCAGCATGAAATTGCAAAGGGGGATGATTGGATGGAAAGCGCTGGTCCTACGTTAATGCCCCAAAGAGACTCTTGGTGTGATTAAGCTGCAGGTTTTGCTTGGCCTCTCTTGGAGATCCATCATTATTCATGTCAGCACCGGGCCCGTCGGCCTCTCTCTGCCACCGAARTTAATGATTTGAACTCGACGACCTGCTCGCACGATGGGATGAGGCTCCGYGAGGCAGCGCGGGGGCTCTGCGAGCGGTGGGATCCTTCCAAAGGGAGGATGCTCCTCGAAGGGCGTGTGTCCCTATGTCCCTGTGGGCTCTTGGCCTGGCCACCCTAGCTGGTCCTCATGGAGGGAGGGCTGCATAAACACAAGTGGAGCGCCCGAATCCCGGGTTGGCTCGAGCGTTGCAGCCGAGTCGCCTGAGTTATGTGGCCGCGGAGCTTGCCAGCGTGGCGCGCGGAGATGGGGAGAACAGCGCTAATGATGAAGTAATGTGCTGTGCATCTCTGCCAGGCACTGTTTTAAAGTGATCACACTTCATCTTACCGTGGCTTGCTGGTCCTCTGGGCATCGCCGCTGACAGCTGATGTCTTGTCATGTTGCCTTCGTGTGCTGGGATCCCTTCCCTAATACCCGTTCYGCTGCAGCGGATGAGAGCGGAGGTTATTCTTCCTTCCTCGGATAAAACAATCCTGTTTAATGGAAGCAAAGGGATATGAGCTTGGCCCTGGCACGAGGCTTGGGCTTGTGCACTGAGCTCCAGGTGCTGCTGGGTTAGATAGCTGGGACTGTCCCCTTTCTTTCCTGATCTGTCCCCTTCCTTTCCTCCCCCTTGTAAAAAGCAGTAAGATATGGGGCTCATCTGTTCTTCCCTGGGAGAGTGGTGCTCCCAGCCGTGTGATGCTCAGGCTGTGGAAGATACTGCGGGCAAAATCCCCCGCTCTGGGCACTCGGATGTCTCTGAGGCTGCTGCTCCTGTCCATGAGCAGAGGGTGCCCAGGATGTCCATGCTGGCCAGCTTGCCCTCTTGGCTTGACTAATTTCCAGGCAAAATCCCTCTGTTTTCCCACCGTGTGCTCAGACCTATGGGCAGAGCTGGGGCTGCACACTGGGCAGTGATGCTCTACAGGGATGGCTGAGGTGATGGGGATGCCTGGGGTGGGTGAAACGCCTCATTTTGAGGTGCAGGCCCTGCTTTTGCAGGCTCTGTAGAGCCCTGTGGGTGCATGGGCATCTGTGTGTGCCTCGGGTGCTCTTCTGCATCCCCTTGCTGGGAGGAGGAGCCATCCCAGGACACGTCCTGTCACCTGGAGCCACAGCTCCATCTCCTCAGACTGTCCCCGTTTCCTTTAACAAAACCTCTGTGAGGTTTTTGGTGCATTAAAATGACTCCTTTTCACTTATTTCATGCTGTCCCTCCCTGGCGTGCAGGTCTGCGAGGGGGAGAGGCAAGGCAGCCTTCGGCCAAGCTCTCCATCACATGTCCCTTGTTTTTCTGCGTTATTTTTTCCCCAGCGCTGCCCTTGCCAACGAAAGGACGATGTTTTAGCYGTGGAKACTGGCAGGGGCCCTGAAGCCAGCKGCCAGCAGCCTCRGMGTMTGAAAAGGCTTTGGAAA
This sequence comes from Eudromia elegans, assembly GCA_003342815.1. NCBI lineage: Eukaryota > Metazoa > Chordata > Aves > Tinamiformes > Tinamidae > Eudromia > Eudromia elegans. The sequence continues at coordinate 6,772,576 of PTEX01000017.1, forward strand.
TGCGAGCTCTGAATGAGCTCCCAAATCTTCTTTTCCTCTTTCTCTCCGGTAGAAGAGCGCCCCAGAGCAGCCCCGAGCTCCTGTTTTGTTGCTGAGCTCTCCCGGCTCCGGCTTTGCCACCRCACGAGCCTGGATTTAAGGAGGCCCTGGGTGGCCCGAGGCTGRTGCCGCAGCTGGAGCGGCACCGCGGGAAGGCGGGAGAGCAAACGCTGTCGTGTCCCCCCTGCTCCTTTCCAGTCCTGCCCAGCACGGGGGSCTTGGCTGCTTCCTTGGCTGCTTCCACTTGCTCGGCAAGAGCCACATGGGCTCCAGAGGCCGGGGCGGTGACAGTGGCATCTGTTTAAGTAGAAGCATGAGGTGAGCAGGGGGAGCAGCTCTGCATCCACCCGCTGTGTGTTGGGAGGGCAGAGCGAATCCTYGGGCTGCGCTTCCTTCCTGGGATGTTTGTGCCCTGCAGGGAGGTGGTTGCACTCGGGTTGAGCCCATTCCTGGAGGGCAGCGGGATGCTGATCCGCTTCCGTGCCCCCRCTTGCTCCCCTCCTGCAGTGGGGATGCAGAGCGCTGTTTGGTGGTCTACGTTGCAAAGGCCCTGCTGCAGCTCAGCATCCCCAGGGTGCACCCAGTTGCTCTTCAGCCGCCTCGGTGGCCCTGTGCAAGTAGCCACGTGGTTGCATGTCACTTGTGGGACTCTGCTATCCGTTGTGCCCCAGTGTCTCATGACCTCAAACCAACCCACAAAGGCTCTGGAGCCTTGTGCTTTCAGGTGCCTGGATTCCCGACGGGGTGTCCTGCCCTGGAGCAGGGGCTCTGTCCCTGCAGCCCGGGGCTGGGTGAGGGAACCGGTGCTTCCCACCAGGCTGCTGCTGGAGCTGCTCTGCCCCACCATGGGGTGCTCCAAAAAGCAGCCTGGAGCGCTCRTGTCTGCCCCTTCATCCCAGCCATGCACATCTTGGGAAATAGCAGRGGAAAATTCCACTTCCAGAGGTGTGTGACTTCTGTTTTTCTCTTTTATTTTTTACGGCTTTGTCTAACTCCTGCTCTCCTTCCCCCTCCCCTCGCTCCGCATCCAGCTCTGAAGCAGAAGTGGGATTTTTCTGCCAATGTGATGATTAGCCTTTCTGCTAATGACCCAAGAACAGCCTCCAAAATAAATGAGCCCAACCTGCTCATCTTATTAGCCAAATGATTGCGAGGAAAGGGGAAATATTTGCAAAAATTGCTTAGGCAGCTGGAATTGGGAAGCGTAGTAGATGGCAGGAAGAGCCGCGAGGGGTAGATGAGCCATGGATCTCCCACCAGCTGCCCCTTTCCTGGCAGGGGAGGGAGCCTCGGGGTTATCGTGGTACTTCTGCTTGTCCCTTGTTCTCCCTTTGGAAAAATAACCTTGCTGGTGCAGAGCTGTGGGTTCCAGGGTCCTGCTTGCTGCAGCTTTGATGGGTCCCATGGACAAGAAGCCTTTTCCCCTGGGGTAGGACTAGAGTCCTTCCCCTTCAGYTTTGCAGAGCTCCTGGCCCAGGTGTCTCAGTGCTGTCACTGTCCCCTCCAGCCTTCCTCCAGCACGCGGCCTTTATGGTGCTGGAAGCCCAGGGATGGGCACACCAGACYCTGTGGATTGCCCAGGGACTGCATTGCATTCAGTTTTACAGGCCTGGAGGATGACGTGTGTTTTTTCCAGACATCTCGTTCGGAAGAATTATATCCTCTGCTTGGGCACGGGCAGCGTTTATAAGGAGTAATTTTGTAAACARATTGTTCTTGTCTACAGGACATGCAGGAATCTGCAAATTTAAGGCTTCTGCAGCAGTCAGTGAGGTCACAGGTCCCGCTGGGCTCYGTGCTCCATCGCGGTCCTTGCCATGTTCTTGCAGCTCCCACCTGGTCCCCTAGCAGGGGTGGAGAGGCTGGAGGAGTGACGGGTGTGCAGGGGAGTCCTCCTTGTCACGTGGATCAGGATGGATTTAACCAAGCTGCCCAAGCAGAGCTGGTAGTAAAGCCTGGCACCTCCTCTGACACAGTTACTGCTACATCCKACAGCTTTGCTTTCCCTGGTCCTCTTTTCCTGCAGCTGGGAGCCTTCTCTGGTGCTCTTTGTCCCTTCCACTTGACAGATGCCCTTGCAGACTCAGGTCTGATCTGTCCCTAGCAGTTCTTCTCTTACCCATCCTCACTTCTCTCCTTCAAGGTTTTCCACGCTTTAGAGGCTCGAGGCTTCTCTGCAGATGGATGGGATGGAAGAGTTGTGCTGCTGCAAAGTGGTACACGAGGCCGTGCTTTTGGCTGGTTTAGGAAGCAGCTAGATCTGAAAACAGTGCTGTCGGCTTCAGTGCAAGAAGGGAAGTCGGCTCTTGTGGCACTTGGCTCCTACTGCATCTTCTCTTCCTGCAGGCTCTGCCGCTGCTGAGCTCTGCCCTGAGCAGAGGGCTCAGTAGGAGAGACCCTGAACTTCCTTCCAATGTGATCACAGAGTCCTCGTCTGTGGGGCAGACTCGGGCTGCAAAGTGTCCTGTCCTCACACTGATGTGCCTGGACTGAGGATTTCTGTCCCCCTGCAATGCTGGAGGACGTGTCTGCTGGCGGCACCGCTGACTGCTGCTCCAAAAGGTGCTAATGACTTTTTAACACGGTGCAGCGGYGGATCAGAGCACGGGCTATGAGATAATGTTTGTTCAGACCGTATAAATAGAATCCCGTATTTCAGTGCGAGGGGTGCCCGCCTCGCGCCTCTCCGGCCCAGCGATGTTTGTCACCTTTAAAAAGAGAGATTGGGAGTGTGGAAACGTGGTTCATCTCCCTGGTCGCTGCGTGCATGTGTGTCTTGGAAGGTCCCTTTCCTGCTAGAAGGGTTACTACTGTCCTGACCCTGACGTGCTGCTGCTCAAGGATGCAGCTGATCAAGTGAAATGGGTGGCTGCTGCTGAGAGGGCTCTGGGGCACCCATGCGGCTGCCCTTGTGCAAGTTGTTTGGGAAGCTGCTGGTGTGGGACTAGTTTTGGCTGGCAGGAAGGTTCACTTTGGCCTGCCTGTGTGGTCTGGAGTCGTGTTGCAAATACATAGCTTGTGTATATGTCTTTGCTGGTCCTTGCATGCACTCGTGTAGCAGGAAGGACAAGGGATTTGTGCTGGTTTTGTGGGCTAGGTTTGAGGTGTGCCTTCACTGGGAGAGCGCAGAACTCCACAACATGTCCTGGAGGCTCCTTGTCTTCTCCTTCCATCCACACTTCCCTTCCAAGACTATCTGAGCACTAGAGATAGATACTCCCAGTTTCATGTTATGTGTGTATAGTGTGTGGGGTTTATTTTGCATGGCCTGCCGCACACATTTGCTCAGGGCTATTTCCTCAGCCCCTACCAGGCTCCCCAGAAGCACTTGCACAGCTGCAGCCTGATGCACTYGTAGCTGAGATCAGCCCCGAATGCAAAACCCAGGTAGCTTTGAAGCCGGCTGTATCGCTTCAAAGGACGGGCCGCCGCGTGAGTGCGGCGTCCTGTTTGATTTCAGATACAAATGCCCTTGTTCTTCCCGTCCCTTCCCAAGCGGAGGCAGCGGGGGACTTGGCTCGCAACGCGTTAGCTCCGGAARATTGGTCGGAGGAGGAGGAAGAGCCGCTCTTCCTTCAAGCCCCCCATGTGCCTGCCGTATGCTTGACCTTTCAGTGGCAGCCAAGCCGAGGGACCACGATGCTGCCCGTGGGCTCAGTATCGCTGCCCGCTTGTCCTTGCCGGGCTCTCTGCTCCCATCGTGGCTCCCTTCTCCTGCAGAGCAGTCGCCCGGTGCCTCTTGAGGCTGGGAATCCCACAGTGACTCTGCAGCGGGCGAATTAGCAGAGCTGGATTGTGACCAGAACTAATTCACACACGTTGTGCATGTGTATGTATATATAATATAAACTTTATATATAATGTGTGTGTATACATATTTTCCTGAGCCAGGATATAAAAAGCATAATGTTCCGAAATAGAAATTGTTCCTTTTTTTTAATTTAAGTGCATTCATCTATAACTAGTTCTTTGCTTTTTTCCGCTCATATAGACTTAGATTACTAAAGCGTCTGGGATTTCCTTCTTCCTTTCCTAATTGGCAAGGGGATTGCTAATTGTACACGTTTTGTTCTGAGAAGTTTCGAATTAAAATGATCATCTGTGCCGGAAAGCATCCTGACAGTGCAAATACCCCAAACTCGAACATGAAGAGGATAAGCAAATGACTCTCATTATATGTACAACCACCAATGTGTTTCACTGAACTGAATTTCCCTGGAAATCTGCCTTCAATCTTTGGAGTTTTGGAATCGGTGGGAGTCCGGGTCTGAAGTGACTTGGGTACAAATGAAACTCTCTGTCGTTCTGCCTGAGGTGAAAATAGCTATAAGCTGCTTCTGAGGAATTGGCTTGTTTAGGAAACCTCAGCTCAAAGCAACTTTCTTAAACAAGTTTTTCAGGTTACTGCTTTGGAAGGTGTGTTCTTTTGTGACTGAAGTTTTTGTTGTCTTTTGCAGGGGAAGGAAGCAGCTTTTTATGAAAATTAGATTTTTTTTTTTTGCTGTATTTCAAAGCTCACAGGTTTGCTTAACCTGCCAATGACATGGACATGAGTAGGGATACTCCAAAGAATAAAGCTGCCCTTTTTTCCAGGATCAGAATTGCTCTTTTATAGCATCTCGGAAGTGGAAGGGATTTGGACAGGTCTTTGAATCCCTTGCTGTATCCCCTGGGCAAGATCAATAAACCCCTGTCATTCCTGATGGATGTTTCTGTAGCCTGTTCTGCAAGGCCCCCTGGTCCCCCCAGGCAGTTGTTGCAGGGCCTCACTCTCTGAAGCAGGTTTGGGTTTGGACTGTGGATGCCCTGAGGAGGAGGGGCCTTAGAAACCCCACTAAAACACAGTTCTTGTAGCATGTTGACTTCAGCCCAAATTTGCAAAAGAGTATTTTTTCAAATAAAATTTAGCATTTTGGCCCGATTTAAATAAGCAGGTGGTTTGAAGTGATAGATTGAAATCCTTTTCGTGTAAAGGTTTTGCTCCAAGGATTTAGCTTCAGATGCTTTGCTTGCCTTAGTGAGCAGGAATGCAGGCTGGCAGTTGTCCCCTGGCATTGCTCTCTGCTGCTCTTGGGCTCCTTGGGTTGGCGATGCCGGAGGGGTGTGTGTGCATGGAGGGCTGCTGAGGTTCAGCACGTCCCAGGCTCACAGGAGAAAGGTGAAATAGGTTGTTTTGAGGTGGTTAGTGCTTAAGCTGGACGGGGATTGCTCTCAGGGAGTTCAGAATGAGTTCTTAATTCCTGAGCAACAGGGGAGGTGGAGAGCCGTGCCGTGGGGAGCTCTGCTCTTGGTGCCTCTGGGATGTAGGAGACTTGGGGAGATGCTAGTCAGAGAAAGGGAGCAAATGTCCTGCAGGAGGAGGGAATGTGTCCTGGGGGCAAGGGAATATATGGTGGCATTAGAGCAGGTGCTCTGTAAGAGGACGAGGTACTTCAGTCACCACATTTTGAGGGCCTCTTGAAGATCTTCAGCGGATTTCCTTCCCCATCTTCTCCTCTCTCCAGCCCAGGCTGGCCTAGCGAGACGCGGTGCAGGAATGCCTGCGCTCCACGCAGCTGGGTCTCCTCCTCTTGCTCCAGCAATCAATCCCTGCAGGCACTAGGACTAGGTTTGGTGCCTCGGGCAGGTGCTGTGAAGTGCTGCAGCAATCACCGGGGCCTTTTGTTCCTTGTTTTTCCCCTGCCTAGGGCTCCTGTACAATTGTGCAAGACGCAGTCGGCATCTGCTGTTAAAGCAGGCAGGCCTCCTGTCTGGTTTGATCTTCTGTTTTTATCAGGGTATGGGGTGAGGGCACCTGGGTTTGGATGTGGTAAATGACCCTCCTTCCGTGCTCCTTATCACACCTGCCAGGTTATAATGGATTTGTCCTTGTCCTAGTCTGGTGAAACAGGGGGAAACATTATTCTTGAGTTGCAGAAAAGGGCACTGATACAGGAGCTGAATAACTATAAGGCTAGATAACTGTGACTGAAGCTGGGAGCTGAATGCAACGTGTCAAGCACAAGGGCAGTGCTTGAGCCGTTAGGTTGTGCTCCGTGATGAGCACAAATCCATGTGCAAGGTGTAAGTCAGGGCAATGTGCTSTTTGCCATCCTCAGCTGGGAACTCTGATGCATTGGAAGCCCTTAAAAGGGATTTTTGGGTCACAATGTGCTCTGCAACCCTAGCCAGGAGCAAGAGCTCTCCAGGGTTTGAGGTGAGCTGTCGTTCCCACGCTGGTGGTCATTGGTGGTGGCAGGCGTGTGACATGGGAGGGCTGGAGTGGTCAGGGGAACAATATGCTGCAAGTAAGGCACTTGCTCACTAAGCTCTGAAGGGCCATCTTGCTGCTTATGTGGATTTAGCCAATATATGGTAGTGTTAGGACTCATTGGGGTAACTCTAATGCCACCTACTCATGCAGTCATGTGCCACTAGGTGTGTGGAAGGTGCTTGCTGGTCACTATAGAAAAGACTGGAAAGCTGAAGCCCAATGCAGGTTYTTGACCTCCTTGTTGTGGTGCTGTTTATCTTGCTGTTTTCATCAGCTTGCAAACATTGTGGAGTCCCTTGACCCCTCTAGTGTGGCGTTGTGCCCTCTCTAGGGTGAGGATAGGAGGTGCTGTGTGACACAGGGCTGTGCTCTGTGTGGAGGATATTGCCTGTGTTGTGTTTAACAGGGAGGCTCCTCTGAGCTGCACTGTATAGAGAGCAGCACTGAGATACGTGTAGGGAGAAAGGAGCAAAAATGTGAGGGGAAGGTGGCTTGGAAGCAAAAAGTCTTGGGAAATGAGCTTCAGTGTGGATTCCTGTCCTCCCAGGATGCCCAAGCTAGTGAGACCCTGTGACGGGCAAGAGGTGCCGTGGCTTAGGGCTGCAGGGCTGCCTGCAAATGTCCCTTGAGTAGCCTGTGTACTACTGACCYGATCAGCCCTTCCCGCTGGCTTTGCACACGTGCGTCTCCCTTCCTTTTATTTAAAAGCCTCTTTGCAAACTGGCCTTCTTTCGTGATGAGCGGTTACGGGCCAGACAGGGAAGCAGTCGCTGAGTGTGTAATTTTACTCGCCTGGTGCTATTGGGATGGGCTCTTCCATTCCATGTGCTACCCGGGGCTATTACATTAAATTGCCTGCTGCAATTGCCTGACTGTCTCATAGATTTTTATCTCAAATGTCCTTTGGAAAGGGAGCCCTAAGGTTATGCTGGGAATGCTAAAACAATAAATTTATTTTGCACCTGGCAATAGGAAGGGGCTGGAGGGCTTGTGGCTCTGGACAGGAGGGAGGCTACAGAAGGTGCCTGGGAAGAAGGTTGCAATGACAGAAGGGCTCCCGTAGCCTCTCCTGCCTCTGTCTGCCTGCAAGGAGGCTCTGTCTGCTTTCCGAAGGGGTTAGTGGTGACCCCGAGTGGAGAGGGATCGTGGGAGGCAGCACAAAGAGCCTCTGGCCTGGAGGGAAGCAGYGGCTCTTGTCTGCTCTGATTAAGGGCAGATGGATAGAAATGGGAAGGTCAGCAGATCTGCCCTGGCACAGCCAGGCCCTGCTGATGTCTGAAGGTGGCTGTGGTCCTAGCGGATGTCCCAAAATGAGCCGAACAAGGGAATTTGTAGGTAGAGGGCAGGATGGGTTGCTTCACGACATGGGAAGCAGAGCTTGTGTGGACCTTGTTTTCTTCATGAATAATTTTCTTAGCATGTAGTGTATTGGCTTCCCTTGGGTTCCTTTGGTGCAGTTTGTATGCTGGAGTGTGTTCCAGCCTTTAGTTGAGGCTGCCAGGAGAAAAAACTTGTTTTGAAAACTGCTTGATGGAAAGCATTTGTCTGACTTGCACTGAGGGAGTGTTCCCTCCCTGTGTCTGTTCTGTGTTGACTGTCCCGTCCTTAGCATCTCAGACTGTGGGAGAAGGTGCACAGATAGGAACTGCAGAGTCTCATCTCTGTCCAATCCCTGATGGTTTGGCAACTTTGATGGGAAGGCCCTGGGCAGGCAGCGTTGAGGCTGTGTGGAGGCAAAGGTTGGGGAGGACATGTCTCAAGGAGGATGTGTCTCTTTGGCCCCAAGTGATGCTCTTGGCAGTGGTCCTGGTTGCTTGAGCTCAGATGAGAAGGGTATTTGGGCAACCCATACCCAGAGCCTCTCCATAGGGCAGGCTTGCTCCCTGCCGAGGTCTCGGACTAGCAAAGAATCTAGCAGCCTCAATGTCCTCTCAGATGCCACCTCTGTGTGCAGGTCTCCCTTGGTCCAGGATGTTGACCAAGGACCATGCAGGCTTGCACTGGGAAGATGAATGAGGTTCCCATTACTCCACACAAAATGGGTGGTTATTCTCCTTTTGGCTTTGTCCCATAGGAGAACACTTTATTTACAGTAACRGTGAGAAAGGAGATCAGAACCTGTGGGCATGAGCCGAGTGCTAAGAACTCATGTTGTTTGGAGCAAGAGGGAGGCTAGAAAGAGCCCGGCACAGCCATGCCGCCTCTGCAAGTGGCATTTCTCACCATCAAAGCCTGTTCTCTCACTGTTTTTTTTCCCTCCTAGCCTCGTGCCTTTACCTCACCATGCAGGCAAGCTTCCCTGGGAACATATGGCTGTATCTTCCTCTGCTGTTCTCGCTCTCCCCTYGGGCAAAGCTGCTTCTTCAGCGGGAGGCCAGGGCTCCCCTGAAGAGAGGAGCGCTGCCCGGGCTTGGCTCGCCTTGGAGGAGCRCACGGCTGCTTGGGAATTGGGTCCAGGGCCAGCCTGCACGCGGGGGCCTCGTCCTCYGTCCCCGTGCGTGGGGGCGATAGGAGGCTTGTCKGAGCAGGCGAGTTGAATTTCCTCCYYTCYCTCAGCMCAACGTGAAATTAGAGGCTGTGGTGGGTTTTGTTTGTCCCAAGGACTGTTCGTTGGAAGGGCTTTGCTGCTCAGCAGGTACCTGACGCTTTTTCTTGCGGGGTGTTTTTAGCGTCCTGCCTCTCTAGTGCCCTAGGGGATGGGGGGGACCCATCCCTGGGATTTGCCAGCAGCCCTGGCTCCTGGCACAGGAGGGTGGTGGGAGAGGAGATGATGGGGATGGTACCGCCATGGGATGCCACGGGGCCACCAGCCATGGGTTCAGCCTGTGGTATTACTGAAGCGGGTGGCAGGGCGGTTCTCTTGCCCTAGAACAAGCTTAAAAGAAGCTGTTAGGAGGTGTTTGTGTTGAGTGGGAATGGCTCAGTCCTCAATGCCCACGACCTGCACAAAACTCCCCACGCCAGAGCTCGGGAGGTGGCTCCGCAAGTGAAAGGTGGAGGTAGAAGCCTGTTATTAGGTCAATAGGAGTATTTCATCTCGCTTTCCGTTTTGTTTAGGGATCTGGTTTAATTTTAGCTTCAAATTCAGATCTTTTTTGYTGTTTTCTCAAAACAGGCCTGTCACCTTAGTAAAAGGGAATTTGAGTACAAAATGGCACTGGGCTTGAGATCTTTGTTTTGCTCTGTGTGTGATTTGGCTCGGAGATTGCTGTAAACCAAAAATACCCCATCGAKGAGTGCTTCTAACTAATCAGYACTCGCTGCCTGGGAGAAAGCRGAGMCAGAGGAGCRCTGCCAGCTCCGGAGCTCGTGGTGYGGCCGCCCCTTCTTCCCTCGACTGCTGCCTAGGCCACCAAAGGCAGGAGCTCTGACGGGCTCCCCTTGCTGAGACAAAGGAGCAGGGATTGAAGGGGGAGGAAAAATGCAACTTTCAGGTGGCTTCGTGGCTGTGACTGCAGATGGGACGTCCTCGAGCCACACTTGGGCTCTACGGACAGGGCACTATTTTGTTCCCGTTCCTATTTTTGCGTTTGCTGTTTCAGCTCAGTGAGGACACGAGTGTCCTGGTGGCAGCCTGGGCTAGTGGAGGTGCTTTGGTCCCGGGTGGGTTGAGGGAACTGTGGAGCTGGGGATGGACAGCGAGGACCAAAGGGGATCTGGGGATAGCCGTGGTGGGGGAGGACTCTCCCACAGGGGTTCAGGAGAGACCCCAGCGTTGTGTGAGRGGTCTCCCCTACTTGGCCGTGTCGTGGAGCTCAATATTGGAGCTGCTGCAGGGGCTGGACACCGCTGACGCTTGTTCTGTTCACAGTACCGAGATCTGCGTGGATAGAGATGCTCCGGTGGCTTGAAAGGGGCTTCAGTGGCYGGCTCTGGAGAGGCTTTGGTGTGTACCAGCCTGGGGCAGCGTCCTGGGCGGCTCCCGGCAGCACCAGCCCTGTTGTGGGTGCACAGACCCAACCACACAGAGCGACTCACATTGGAAGGGACGCACAGTGGTTGAGGGGAAGGGATGGTCAGAGTAACTCAAGGGCAAAGCTGAATCTAGGTGATACCCCCGTGCAGAGCCGTGGTGGCTGGAAGAGCCGCGGGTGCTCCCAGGCTGCCGTCCCTGGACGCCTGGCCTGGGCTGACCCGTGCGACCATGCAGGACACGGGGGCCTCCTCGTACCCTCTGTGTGAGGCGGAGGGTGGGAAGGGTGATGAGCAGTGACCGCCTGCCTGTGAGTCRACCAAAGCCTCAACTTCCAGTTGGAGCCGTCCCCGAGAGAGTCCGGGCGAGACCTGTGTCCCGTTGGGTCCATGGAGGGCAAGGAGGGAAGGGAGCGGGAGCAGGTAACCCTCCTCGCCCAGGCACTCCCTGCTTCCTCGGGGCTGCTGCAACCCGCGATCGGCGGCTTAATTCACTCCGAGAAGATTATTCACAGATGCTGCAATTACGCTGGCAACGCTGTGTCAGGAAAGCGCGCGGTGGCATCGGCGTGTGTGCACATGGGGATGGGAGGGGGTTATTAGCCTGTTATTATCCATTTATCCAGATATCCTGGCTAATCAGCTTTCAGATGGGGAGAATTAATTGGTTTCGTTTGGTGCGCCAGGCACGTTTAATTGAAATGAATTCCTTCCCATTTCCGAATGGACAGTTTCTCAGGCTCTGCTAAGGATGGGGGCAGACGCTTTGACTTGGAGGTTTCCCATGGCAGATTGTCACAGCACAGCGCAGCTGGGCGGCAGCGAACCAGCTGTAATAGCAGTGCCCTTGAATCCCRTCTCCATCTGGGAAGGAGGTCTCGCTTCTCCATGCGTGCGCGGTGGGCCCGCTCGGATGCCCTCTGGAGCTCACGGCAAGGCTGGGGAACGCGAGTCCCAAATTGTTTCAGTCTCTCCGAGCGCATAGTGCAGTGAGTGCCGGGGAGCTTGGCAGGTCTCCTCGACAGCACGTGGGCACGGGTGGCCCTGGTGTTGCCCTTTGCTGCTTTTTAGGGGTGGAAGGTAGCTGGGATGTGTGGAGGGTAGTGGTAGTGCTGGGGCTGGAAGTGGGATTCCAGGTAGCCAGATCCTTTGCAGCCAGGCTCCTGTCACTYTCCAAGCCTCACTTAGGCATGCGATAACTTGCAGGTCAGCAGTGGGCAAGCTGCTGCATTGGCTGGAAGGCAGCAGGAGGAGATGCCCATGCTGGGTGTGCCCGGGTCCCGGGAATCTGCCTASGGTTCCCTGTAGCCTGCTGCAAAGGTGCATGGAGCTGTGGCTGGGAACCATCYGTGCAGGATCCCTGCCTGGCAGGGGTGGCACTGAACCTGCCTCACGCAGTACAGGGAAAGGGTCTGGTGCATCTTGCATGTGTGTGGTTGCCTGCTGGAGGCCTTTGGTCTGCTGGTGGGGCCGGGGTGCCGCAGTGCCTGGTGGCACCAGCRCAGCAGCGTGGGACGGAGCAGCACGTAGCTCTGTAGAGCAAAGATGGTGATGGGGGAGTTACTGGGGGGGCAACAGTGCTGAGCTTTGCAGGGGATTTTGTCTTGTGCTGGGGGTTTGTAGCCATTATAGGGGAGGTTCTCAGGGGTTAGGTGCAAGGTCAAGAGGGGGAGAGGAGCCTCACTTGCATTTGTGAGCAGGAAAACAAAGAACTTGCCTCTGAGGCTCTTTCCACTTTGGGAGAACACACATGGAAACTTGAGGCCCTGGCTGCGGGCAGGATCACTTTGGCACTGAACCGATATTACCYAAATCCTGCTGTGTCTGCTCCCCACTTGGACATCAGCTCCCCACCAGCATTTGGGCAGAATGGGACTTGGGTGGCCGGCAAGGACCCTCCTTGGGATCCTCCTTTCTGGGGTCTGGCTGCAGCAAGCGTGAGGATTTGCTGCCGGGCTCGGAAGTGGTCCCAGGTTTCCAGGCTGTGCTGCTGTAAGGCCCAGCCCTGGCAACTGCAGGCACTTGTTAAGGAGGACCAAAGAAGACCTCAGATCAGTGGTCGTTCCCCAAAACATGTAGGTAAAGACCTTTCCTGGAGACTTTATCAGGTGTCTGTTGAGAGTATCGTCCCTGAAGCGTCTTGCATCGTTGCATCAATGATGTACTGAGGAAGCTTGGTTTCTTTGTGGCATTCCCTTTGCCTTTGGTGTCCTGTGTTTGTAAAGATAAAAGAGGGACTTGAATTACAGGTGGCTTGAATTATGAATGTTTTTGGGATAGATATGGTCTCTGCCCGAGAGCCCTGCAGAGCTAGAGGGGGTGTCACTGCACCCCGGGGATGGGGATGAGTCCTCTGCRGAGCATCGGCTTCTCCCTCCCCGCCGCCCCCATGAACTGCTTTCCCTGCTCTCRCATCTGCCTCCCCTGGCTATGAGATCACTGGCCTGGTCCCCATCAAAGCATGCTTGAAAGCGAGCGAGCAGAATGAGGCCGGTTCCTCGACGTCCCTTTGCACGCTCAGCTTTTGCTTGATAGAGCCGGGAGGTGCTGAGTGTGCACGTGTGGCCTCGTGAGCCACAGAGCAACGGGTCCCACGGGCAGAGACGTGTGGGCAACGAGAGCAGGAGGTTTGCATCAGGAAAACTCCTCTCCGTAGGGATTTCCTTTTCCTCTGTGCTGCCCTGAGGCTGTTTGGAGACGGTGCACCTACGAGCAGATAAAGGCAACTCGCCTTTCTTGGGGAAAAACGGTTATCCTGAAATACGTGATTAATCTGATACGTGTGTGAAGTGCTGGTAAGGTTAATGGTTTTTCAGTGTGGTGCTGAACTGGGCTCTTAATTCAGTGGGAACAGAGATGATATTTTGGGCGAGAAGCAGCTTTCTGGACTTGTTTGTTTGTTTATTTTCATCTTTTAAGCTCAAAATGGACCTTACCTGCTCTGTGACAGATGGGAGGTTTGGAAGGCATCTCTCTGTCCCTGTGGCCAGGAGGACCTGTGGGAGGAGGAGGACATTGGCTGTTGGCTCAGGGTGTGTTTCCCAATTTGCATCGGTGCAATTTGGTGACTCTCTCCTGGTGCACAATGCTCCAGGTCCCCACAGGCCGCCTTGCTCCAGGCGAGGGGGTTTCTGTCACCTATAGCGTGCAACTCATTTAGCATGAGTAACGATGACAGTTGCAAAGTGCTTTCATGTGCCCAGCACTGTCTCCACCCGTACACAGAGCTTTTATCCCTGTTATTGTGTTGGAATAGCCCCCCTCTTCGCCTGGAAAGCAGCGTCGATATTAAGGGTTGAGCCACGGCCTGTGGTGCTGCTTTTGAGAAGGATGTTCATTATACTGAAATATTTGCACTTTAAAAAACTGCCTAAATGTATTTACACAATAGACTGGATCATTCCCAAAGCAACTGCCAGCTATTGGCTCAGTAATAAACCTTAAAAACTCCCCAAAACACCAAACAGAGCTTTTTCCCTCCTCTCCCTTGTGCACAATAACACCTTCCTGTCAGCTCCTACCTCCGTAAATTGTTTTGAAACGTCCATAAATAAACTCTAAAATCCTTTTCAAGTCTCTCGCATGTCTTCAAACCACCCTGTGCTTGGTGAAAGAGCAGCGCACAAACCAAAGCAGAGGGGACCTGGCCCATAAATAAGGCTTGGAGATGCTGACGTAGTCCAAGAAGACCCTCCTGGGCCACCTAGTGTTAGGACACAACCAATTCACCGTCCTCTTATGTCCCTGCCTGCTCTCTGCTCTCCAAGTCTCTGTGTTTAGTGATGGGTTTCGGGTGGTTCAAATAACCCTCCTATGAGGAAGAGGAAGGCCTCTGCTCTGATGCCCTTCCTTTTTGCTCCGTGCTTTGCTACCTTTTCCGGACAACCGTCCGTGAAGTGGCAGCCGCAAGAAGCTCCCTGATTAATTGAGCAGAAAGGATGTTGTACCGTGTCACTCAAGAGCACTTAGAAGCTGGAGGCACAATGTGAATTGTGTTAATGTTCCCTCATCCGGAGATGTGCATCTCTTATTAGATTAATTTTTTTAATATATGCAGAATATACAGTGGGAACAGCATTAATTTGCACTAATGATTTTGAGATCCACTGAGAATTAACTGTGTTTTTTGTAAATTAGTGAGGAAGTGGATAAACACTATTATTAACAAAACAACATCAACACAAAAAAAGCAAGGTAGTGTTTGCCACAGTGCTGTGTGTTATTTGTTTATCTGACAAGTGTTCTTTACTTTCAATTATATTGTGTAGTTTGCTAGCAAATGCTCTTGTGGTAGGTGCTGTAATAATCCTGGTAACTTGGGACCTTGCTYGGTATCTGCTAAACCTTTGTTTGGAAGAGGTGAGAATCAGCTGGGGGTTTCCAGCTCTATCCTAGTGGCTGTTGTTCTTGGGGGGGGTCCTCTTGTAATTACCACCAGAAGGGTGAGCTTCTCCATCTGGTGCTAAAGTTGAGATTTATGGTTCTTTTTCTCCAGAAAAAAGGCTGCAGCTCAGGGAGAGGTTCTGGAAGTGTTGGTGGCCTCCACTGGGCAGTGGCTGAAGCACAAGCAGGATAATGTTGGTGCAGAGATGCAGAGAGCAGCAGGACTTGGCTGCCCGAGCCTGGGCGTCCCCAGCACCCTCGTGCTCCCAGCTGGGTGCTGTGCAGGGTGGGSAACATCTGCACGTGCAGATCCCAGTCAAGAGCTTGGGACATACAAGGCTGGAAAAACCCTGTGTTTGTTTTCCCTTAGGCAGCACCACCTGCCTCCAAAAGCAGGGCGAGGAACTGCAGAGCAAGGGATGTTCAGGCTGTTCTGGGAGTGACTGTTCCTGCTGATGGATGTCTTGGGTACGAGGTGGAAATCTCTGCCAGGGACTGTACATGAGGCCTTGAGAGCATCTGATGGAGATGCTCCAATGAGAGGGGATCCTTACCCAAAAGGACCAAATCCTGGGTGCAAGAGGGCGAGTGCCACAGGAAAAGAGATGCMATCAGGGACTTGTTCCCCTCCTGATGTTCTCAGGAACACCTTGGAAGTGAGGAGGAGGTCAGGGTGGAGAGACCACCTGAGGAATCTCTCCAGGAGATACTTGGAGCCGCATGGGAGTTAGGAAAAGAGCAGCCATGCAACTGCCCACCGGAGCAATGGGCACCTCCTAACRCTGGCCAAGGGAGGGCTGGGACCCGCTCAGGGCCGTGCCGAGCACCCCCACGTCAGCGCCGGCCCCACCTGGCTCTTTCGGCGGGTTATATTTAGCCTGCATTTAATTGAAATGTGCTTTTTTCGTTGGCAAAGCCCTGGACTCCAGAGGTTGAGTCCCGCAGTGCTAAGTGCTCCATAAGCCTGTAATGAATGACAGTCCTTGCCCTTAAAACCTCGCGTGCGCCGTGAGGGAGTCACGCTGGGCCGCGATAACCTTTTCTTTTTCGTTTTAAATTTAAAAGCARTGTTGTTAGGTCTTAACTCAAGTGGATGTTTTCTTTTTTTCCTCCTGCCTTTGGAATATGGCTAAAACGCAGCGCAGTTAATTGATCTAAATGGGCTGAATGTGGCAAACTCAGGCATGTGGCCCTAGCAGGTCGCCCCCGGATGCGGGTGGCTCTATGAGGAGGGATGGGGATCTGCAGCTCCATGGATAAGCTTGTGCTTGGCCCTGGTGTTGCATTTTGCCAGCCCCACATTAGGCAAACATGAGCTCTAACGCACCRAACCTAATGCATTTTAAAATCATCCCTCTCTGAGGGCAAACGGCAGGTTAACGGGTCGGCCGGTCCAGGTGAACCGTTTAGCGCGCATTAAAATCGCAATTTGTGCAGTTTACACTCCCCTTTAGAAAGGGCTGGCAATTGAACGCTTAGCAAAATCACCTGCAGCTGCCCTCTTCCAGCTCACTGGAAATAAGTGCCTTTGGTGCAATAGGGRAAAAAAAAAAGGATCAGAAGTCATTTTGGACCGTTCTCCTCCCAGAGAGGCAGCGTGGGATGTGCAGGCGTGTTTGGTGCGATGCAGGTTGGTGTGTTTTGGTGTTCGCAYCCCGACGGCGCCTGGGGGACCGTTCAGGTAAACGTTACTGGAGCAGCRCGTTGCGTGTCTGAACGCTGCGGGAGGGCTGGTCGGCAGGTTCGCTCCCTCTTTCTGTTTCCATTCCTGGATGAGACAGCAAAACAGGATTCAAGGCATGTTAAAATGTGTGTGTGTGTATATATATATATATATGTATGTGCGTATGGAAATGTGACTTTTTCTCTGACTCTTTTTTTAATTCTGAAGTCAGAGATTTAAAGTTACAGTTCCCACAGCAACTGTAACTCTCCTCTCTGGTGCATGTGTTACAGTTTGCAGGACTCTATACRCTGTTAAATTTATGCCCGTTGCAGGACTCTCCACGCTGTTGAATTTACACCCGACGTGTGTGTGCTCAGCACAACGAAGGGGCGGCCGATGTGCACGGGCCTCGTGGAGCGCTCCGGCGATAACCCTCAGTATTAAACCCCATGGGTCTGATTCTGCGTTTAGTTGTGCTGCTGTAAGTCTGTCTGTGTTCATAACCTGTGCGTGAATTTGCCCCCCTTAACACTTGTGTTGAAGTTGCCTGAAGAGCACCCTTGGGTGCTCTTATGGGAAGCCAATTTCTGGCTCTCCCTCAGCCTTGGGCAGGGCAAGGTGACCCGGGCATGACAACAACAGCAGAAGATGGTGCCCTGTTGTCCCTGGAGCTTTGTGATGCTGTGAGAGCTGTGGGAGGAAAAGGAAAAGACCCAACGTGGTTCCCTCTGGGCCGCAGTTCAGCAAGCCGGCCTGCTCAGCGAGGTGTGGGCTTTAGTCTCATAGCCCGTAATGGGAATTAAACACATATTTAAAGTTAAGCATGTGTTTAAGCACCTTGGTGAAGTGGTGCTTGAATGAGGATTTGAAGCGTACAGAGGAGGAAAAAAAAAACCCTTATTTTTTGGTAGATTTGTATCGTGGCTGTGGCGTGGTTGAGAAGCACGGTTGAGTTGTTGGAGCTTGGGACTGGGTGCGGATTGTTGGGCGTTGTTTCTTTGGGTGTTTAGTCTCTTCCTTGCTACCCATCAYAATGACTTGGCTCTCTGTCCCTGGTCTATTGGCCGTGCTGTGCCTCAGTGACTGAGATGTTCGGGTCCCCCTGGCCAAACACGCCTCTTACTGCTAAGTTTCCTCCTAGCATCACAGCCACAAGAGTCCCCATTAGCCTGTGCCCCTCAGCAGCCCATGGTGATGATGGGGTGATGGTAACTGGAGACTGGAGTTACCCCAGCTCATGGAAAGARCACAGGGTAACACAGTTTATTGAAGCTTGAGGGCTCTTGTGTCATATGAGGATGTGTCCTAGACCTAGGCAGGTCGAGGAGTGCCGAGGAGGACATGGTGAATGTCTGTGCGTAGGAAAGGGAAGACTCTGAGAGGTGTCTGCAGAGATCAGCCTTATTTGATCCTAATGATCTGAAAATGCACACAGTACGTGAATTAAGATGTACACAAGAAGTATTTAGATTGAGATGCAGGAAATAGCAAAGCACAGAGGAGTCTTGGGGAGAAGCTCCAGATTTGATCAGGAGAGGAACAGGCCCTGTGCAGCTGAACAGAATCTCCCCTGCTGTTTTCCTTCCAAAGCTGTTGGGATTGCGGCTCCTCTGGGATATGGGCGCAGGGATGGGTGCATTGCGTTGCCTGTGCTGGTGAAGGCCGTGCTGGAGCTACCAATGGTGCTGGGAGGGAGGCAGAGGGACAGCCTGGGTGGTTCCTCTTGCAGAAGAGCCGTGYTGTGCACCTTGGGACGGGCAGAGCCCTTGGGTTCGGCTGCAGCCGGGCACTTGGCCACACGGATGAGTTACTGGTTAATGGGAGGTGCTACTGACTTGGCTTTGGGTTGTGGTTCGTTGAGGGCCTCGGAGGAGCTGTGTGACCAGGACAAGCATCTGACGGATGAAATAGCATTTATAGGGTCTCTGTGCCACAATTTGCCATCCCTTTTAGCTAAATTCATTAAAAATCTGCTAATTTGAATTGCAGCGTGGCTCAAACCTGCTACAAATGTTTGTTACACCCCTGCTGAAGGCTGTTGAGGRTGTTTTCWKGTAGCCTTTGGCAGYAGTTGAGACAAGTGGAGACAGGTTYATGCACCAAGGTGCAGGGGTYGAGGTRCAGTCCTTGCTGCTGGGGTTGCACCCTTGGGAGCACTTTAATWGGGATGGTGCCTTCTCAGGCCATTYGTGTCCACGGTCCCTGTGGCTCTTTTTGTGTCTGAGCTGACACTGGTAGGGTATAAAACGTTAGAGAGGTGAGATGCTATAGAGCAGAATGCTGTGACTTAGAGAGAAACATGGTGAATTAGAAGACCAGAAGGTGGCCATCTATTCTGGCCAGCTGTTTGCTACAGGGCATAGGGAAAAATGACAGTGATGGATAATCCACTGCAGCCCTTGGTAAATTGTTCTAGTGTTTAATTACCTTCACCGCAATGAAGAAAGAAAGGAAAAAGCAGAAAATGGGAAGAGCCGTGAGGGGTTTTCTGGAAATCACTTTTACCTCTATTTGGTGATTTTGCCATGGTCTCCCATGCGGGAGAGCATTTTTTCATTAGGACAATATATTTTATTAGTGTTCAGGGGACACAACCAGAAAGGATATTGGGATGTGAGGGAAATGAGAGCGATTGGCCGTGGCTGTTAAGGGAATGACACCAGCGTTAGGCACTGGGAGTTTCCTGCCTGGTATCTCCAAGTCAAAAGATACATTTATCTCAAGGCTGAGACAAAGAAGTTGTAAATCACCTCAAGACCCCATCTCCAGTAAAAGGCAGGGGGCTGCTGACGTGGCAGAAGGCAGCGGGTACAAGCAGCTGGCAAGGAGRTGCTCAGACAGCGTTGGCAGAGGTTCCCAATCGCCTTGCCCAGGAGAGGGCTGTGCAGGTCAAGTGGGGATTACTGCAGGAGAGCAAAGCACATAGGTGTGATTCACGAGGGAGGACCTCCTTTGGTTGTTCCAACCCATTTGTTGGCAGGCAGTTTTGACCGTGTTTTGCAAAGCCTGAGCTGCATTGCTGTAGCAATGCTGCTTGACTGCAAAGCTGCTGAGCTTGAGGGCTCCCGCAAGGAGCCGAGCTAAGCTCATCCCAGCAAAAGAGCCTGGAAAAAAGTGATGGAGACCCAGAGACTAGGCTTGAGGTCAGCAGAGTTGTGAAGAGCCAGAGCCCATTGCAAGAAAGTGTCTAACCAGGCTCCAGAGTCATAAGGACTCCATCATGTTTCACGTCCTTCATGGCGAGGATCATAGATTGTGGGAGGACAGGTGGATTTTCCCATGTTCTTGTCCCTGTTTTTTTTTAAAAAAAGTATATTCTCCAATTCTGAAGGCTTGATTACCCGATAAAATAAAATCCAGAAGTTGGTACCTTGTAGAAAACTTCCAAGGTAATTCCGTCGATGCAATGGGTATTGAACAAAATGCTTTCCTTCCCATTTCCAGTCTTGTATAAATGGTGCCTCAGTTGAATATTGGTGCTTTTTGATGGTTCTTCGAGACACAGCGTGATAGAGCAAAGGTTGGTGGTGTTTTGGGATTTGCTTCGTGTGCAAATTCCGTTGTTGTTAGGCACTTTGGACAGACATGCAGATCAGTAGTGTTGCAGCCCACGCTGTTGATACAAGCACGCAGCTCCAGTGGAGTTTGGTGGTGGCTTCTTCCAGCAGGTTTTATTTGATATTTTTTTAAACAATCTCACCCTTGCTGCTTTCTAGCTTCAGCTGAAGCTTGTTCCTGTGCCATACCTGAGCCCCAAAGTTTTCTGCACGTGGCAAATATCGTCATCTCCAGCCCTGTTCCCCCTTACACCCTTGCCTATTTCCACATGTTTTCCACTCCTATGGGTCTTAGCAACCCTTGAAATCACATAGGAGAACTTGTAGCCAGCCCTAAACAGGCACCAGATGGACCATCTTACAATCTTATTACGTCCAAATGCTATTTTATAGCGCAGACAATTTCACCTACTAAGTTTTATTTCAGCCCCTTCTGTCACACCTTGGCTTCCCTGGGCTCGATCCCCACCAGGATGATTGTGAGCTCTGAATCAGGACAGCAGGACGGTGGCTATTGAGCCGGAGCCCTGCCATGAGCATCACGAGGACGTCACCATGGCGGATGCCACTGCCGTGGGTGTCCCAGGCTGGCCAAGCCCCTGGGCTCCTGCTAGGCCGGCTTGGGACATGGAGGAGTGCAGGGGGAAGGACATTACGCAGGAGAATATGCATGTTCACAGCTCAGAGGATTAAAGACCCGTGTTCTTATCACTGCAGAACAGAGTATTATAAATCCAGCCTTAGAATACCAAATCCCCTCGCGGCGCGGCCATTGTTTGGGAATATTAAAAAGCTCTGAGACAGAAATAATCAGTTTCCGAATGACACACTGTCAAATAAAACATTTCTCATATTATCCCTTCCTTCCCCTTTCTCTCTCCAGCTCCCTCAGTTGGATAATTTAACATGAAAAATAGATTAAAATGAGGCTGGCTTGAACGCTTCCTAAGTTTGACTCTTTCTCCCCAGGAAGCTCTCCCTGCATGTGTGTTGCCTTTAAATAAGTGGCTGCGGGTGCCAGGTTGGAGACGAAGGGATCACGTTGAAACCGAGATGCATTCGGGAAGGCCGTGGCTGCTGCCCTGAGGAGGGGACAGAGGAGCTGGAGCAGCAGCCACGAGGTGTCCGCGTTGCTCCTTGGCTGTGCCTTGGGGCTGGTGTCATCCCAACTCACGGCATGGCCAGGAGCGCTGTGAAATGGAGCTTTGGGGGTGTTGGTGTGGGATTGGCCTTCTCCATGCTTATGCTGCAGTGCCAAGACCCCGCTGCTTGTCCCCGTGTCTCCTGTAGCCTGCGAGAGCTGCCTTGGGGGTTTTGTGGTGGGTAGCAGCTTGGATGGGACCTTTGCCTTGCTTGAATCGACCCTGTTGTCTCCAGGGGCTTGTGAGGGCTGGAGGYGGATCAGCAGCCTCAGAGCATCGGTGCCTTTGGACCTTTGTGCAATTTCTCACTGGGGCTCCATCCAAGAGGCAGCTGGTTTTACCTACAGCTCTTTTCTACTCACAGCTCTGTGGTTGAGGAGAGCATCCAGGAGCAGGTCCAGCCACAAGGCTCCGTGTCACGGCTTTTCCCGGTGAGTTTGGTTGTTGCTCTGGAGCATTCCTGCAGTGTCAGAGCCCCCGTWCAGTTATTAAGTGCACTGGCATGGGAGATGGACCTAATCTTGCAGCGTGGCGTGCTTTGTTGATGCTCGTGACCCTGCTGTGCTGCGTGTCACTGCGTCTCCCTTTCAGAGGCTTGCTGTGCAGCGGTTTCTCTCAGGCAAGCCAGATTTCCAAGGAAATAACCTCAGTTTGGTCATTTCTAAATAATAACCATATCCTAGGCCTGGCCTGGGTTTTCCTTGCACCAGCACTGATCAGACCCGAGGAAGTGCATTTCTTCTCGATGAGCTTGGAATGTCCTTGCCATGTCTCGCTTCCAGTGCAGGTCGGCTGCTCTTCAACGCCAGCTAGGATCCTGTAGCATCACCCGTCCCTTGGGCTGTGTCCCTTCCCTCCTGGGGGAACCT
The DNA here is from genome assembly GCA_003342815.1 of Eudromia elegans. Classification (NCBI taxonomy): domain Eukaryota; kingdom Metazoa; phylum Chordata; class Aves; order Tinamiformes; family Tinamidae; genus Eudromia; species Eudromia elegans. The sequence continues at coordinate 6,794,397 of PTEX01000017.1, forward strand.
GCGGCCGCTATAAGTGCTGGTGCTTCTGGGCTGCTCTGCCAGCCTCGCTGCCCCAAGGAGGTGGCCACAATTCCCTCAGACCCACCAAGAACACGGGCGAGCATCGACCCAGGCAAGAGCAGCGAAGGCAGCTGCAAATCCAGCCAGCTGCGGCTGTCTGAGGGCCCGGCCCCCAGCTAACTCGCTCCGAGAGCGGCAGTTTTCCACGCTGGCTCTTTATAGATGATCCTGTTTATGAGTCTGAGCTGTGCTCTGGGTTCGGCGCCGCGTTGGAACTGAATGCAGATGAAATATTTACACGTCTCCCCTTTGCTTTTGCACATTCTGTAAAGTTCCCGAATATGGCATTCTTTGTGCTAAATAAATGCCTGCCTTAACCTGGCGGTTGCGTGTCGTGCTGTAAAGCCCCGATTGCTCCTGCTGCTCCTGATTTACATGCCCTGCTTTGCTGGTCTGCCACAGGATAAAATTGCCTGGGCTCTGCAGGGAGATGGAGTAGCTCGAAGCTAACACCCCCTCTCCTGCTTGCATAGGGGACGAGGGAGACGGTATCTGCATTGGCTTGGAGAATGGTCAGAGGCAGAGCCTGTGTCCTTCAGCGCTACCCAGCCCCAGGAGAGACTGCTTCTATGGAGCCATAGGAATTGGGGCAGGATTCCTCCCCTCTCTCCCTCTCTCCCCACTGTTAATGCAGTCATGAGCTGCATCTGATTCAACTTGGAGGTGGGAGAAGAGGAGAGGTTTGTGGAGAAGGTCTCCCACCAGCATGTGTCTTGTGTGTGTGATATCCCCAGGTCTGCCACTAACTTCTCATGTACCCTAAGGTAAGTCACTTGATTGTTTTGCAAAGCAAGAAATGGCACTTTGGTGGCTCACTTGGAGACCTTGGAGGATGCAGCTAGTGATGCTGCAAGGTGTTCAGCGTGCTGGTGGTGTGAGCAGGAGGAAGGGCCCCTGCTTGGGAGAGCAGAAGCTCTGTGTGCAGGATGCAGGTAGGAGATGGGCAGTGCTGAGCGGAGCAGCAGCTGCAGTGTCAGCTTGAGGCTCAAGAGCTCTTTCCTACTTGTGCTCTGGGCAGGCAGGACCTTAATGCAACACCTGGCCACTTCTGTTCTTGGTCCTAGGGCTGGAGAGCCCTATCCTTACCTTTATCATCATCTCCAAGGAGAGGGGACAGCTGTCACAACCCAAAAAGGAAGCATGGGGGCTGCCAGACCCTGGGGAGCAGCACCTGCGTTGTGACTTGTTACATGCTCTTTTATGGGCCTCTGCCTGGACTTTAGCATTGGCTGTTTGCTTGTTTTGATAAGGTTTCTACACTTAAGTAGCAGGAGAGAGCTGCCTTCTTTCCTACCTCCTCTCGCAGGGATGGAGGGATTGGAGCCAGCATCGCCTTGGCCTGTGTGTGGCAAGCCAGGTGGGCTGGTAGCACTGAGGATGGATTATTGAAACCARCTCCCTGGAAGAGCGGGCAAAATAACCTGGAGCAGAGCTGCACGTCTCCACCTTCCCCACCCCATGGGGATCTGGTCTTTCCAGCTCTCCTGACGTTTCTCTTTCCTGTCYCCCGCAGGGTGGCCTCATTGCTCTGCTCCTGCTCCTGCTGGTCTTCACGGTGGCTCTGTACGCCCAGCGGCGCTGGCACAAGCGCCGCCGCATCCCGCAGAAGAGCGCCAGCACGGAGGCCACGCACGAGATCCACTACATCCCGTCGGTGCTGCTGGGCCCSCAGGCCCGCGAGAGCTTCCGCAACTCCCGCCTGCAGGCCCACAACTCGGTCATCGGYGTGCCCATCCGCGAGACCCCCATCCTGGATGACTATGAGGATGAGGAAGAGGAGGAGACGCCGCGGCGGGCAGAGCCCAGCACCAGGGAGGATGAGTTTGGCAGCCAAGTGACACGGACGCTGGAGAGCCTGGGCCGGGGTGGGGAGGAGAAGSCTGACTACGAGAAGAAAGGTTGGTGGCTTTTCTCTCTGCTCTTTGCCCCTTGCCGTCCCCTGCTAGGCTCTGTCCTCTGCAGCGTTGTTGGAGCATGTAGCTGAGCCTGGCTGCAGCTGGTACCCCAAGTCCTGCAGGGCCCCTGCCTCTCGCAGCCTCCGTCTACCCGTAGAGCTGCTTGGGACATTCCTGGAGCTGCTTGGGACATTCCTGGCTGTCCAATGTGGCAGCCACTGTGTGTGGAATTTGGTTGCTTGCTCTTGTCCCATGAGTTCTTTGCAGGGGAGGATCCCGCCAGAGCTTTTCTGCTTCCATTAGGAGCTTGGTTGATAGCTCTGTGTGCCAGGGAGCAGCGTTATCCCCATCCTTAGGGACTTCATCTGTTACGTTCCTGTTCCATGTGAGCTCTGCTCTGCTGGGGACTTTGTGACTCTTTGAGGTGCTTGGGGGCAGCGCAGAGGGAGGAGGTGGTTGTGCACAAGTGCATGTCTCAGCTTTTCTCCTAAGCTTTCACGCTCAAGGAGATCTGCAGACCATGTCCCGGAACTCCCCTCCCAGCAAGGGATATTACCTCTTGCTGGTGTTGGGGAAACTGAGGCACAATTAGCTGCCAAGCCCTTAGCTATCAAGGCCCAATCCCAAGCAACCAATCCCCAGCCTCAGTGCAATCTCGCTGTGCTTTTCTGGTGGATCAATTGCTCCTCAACRAGATGGGCTCACCAGGACCTCTAGTGATGTTTTTGCCTTGTGTGGGCATTAATCAGGCTGGTCTTTACTCGTCAGGTGGCAGAAATGTTCATTGCTCCACTGTAGAGCAGCACATTAGTTTTAGCAAGCAAATGTGTTGGTGCAATGGGAGCTTGGTGAGCCTGCTGAGCCTTGATGGTCCTCGGAGGGTTGCTCCGTAAAGCTGTATTTTCACTGGTGACAAAACAATTCCCTTTTATCCTCAGCAATCAAACAAATGATCCTGCAGTCACCCCTAAGCAGAGTCGTCAGGGCTGCAGATTGAAGGTGCACGAGCAGAAGCCCTGTAAGGAGCTGGAGACGGCAAATGAGAAACGTCTCGTGGTAGGGGGAGAACTGCAGAACTGAATCCATATGGATCTGATAGAAATAGATCTTAAATGTGTTCTGTTTCCTACCCATGGTGTGTGGTATTTAGCCCTGCTGTGGAAGAAGGCAGGTACAGCATTATGCRATGTCTATAGGTTATAGCCAGAAGCCTATAAAATTCTGCGTTGGCTCTTGCTGCTGATCGTTGTAGTATCTGCCAATCCCTCTGCTGCTGACTGTGCTTGGATGGTCTAATATTGGATAATGGCACTGTTGTGAAGGTGTTAATCCTCTGGCAGACATGGGGAGTTGGGCAGTGAGGGCCTGGGCTTGCGTGTCTCTTCCTGAGCCCTTTTCTGTGCAGGGGACACTCGGTGCCTTCCCGGGAGGTGCTGGGGTGGCACTAGGAGGTGCTGCGGGCTCTTGGGGGTTCCCCCTTGCTCTGTCAAGAGCCCAAGTGCTGAAGAAGTTGTGTCTAGCCCAGGAAGCAAGCAGCAGTGGTGGGAAGCTGCTGGGTCACCCAACGTGGGTGAACGTGGTGCCCACGGGCTGGGTTCCTCTGACCTCGCTGCCTGCATGGGGTGTCCAGGAGCGGAGGGGAGCCCCTGGGGCTGGCCCTGCTCCCACAGGCTGGACATGGGAGAGGTGGATGAGCGGCTGTCGAGTGGCATGGCCGCTCCTGGGAGAGGAGGAGTGGAGCAAACACAGGCAGCAGATGTTGGCCGTGCCTCTTGATGTGCTCCTGGAAGGCGCTCAGGTGCTCTAGGAGGAGGCCGGTGCAGCCGCCTCTCCGCAGCRTGCGAGACGGCCTGCCCTTCAGTTAGCTGTGCTGCTAGCTGCAGACAAAGCTGGCGCTGCCACACCGCGTGGCTCCGCTCCTTGCGCCTGCAGCCGTGCAGCTCGGGGAGCGGGCTCGCTCCGCATTGCTCTGAGCTGCCCGTGCGTGGGATGGGGCAGGAGGCTGCTGTGTGTGCACAGCAAGGGGCCTTCGCCTCTCCCGTGCACGGAAGGAAGCGCCTTCCCCAGGGCTTTTAGCCTAATGAGATTTGATTACCTGCGTTTTTCTTTAAAGACCGTCTCGCTGATGCTGTAACACCCACCTCTGCTTATGGAAATGTCATTAGGAAGCGTTTAACGTTGTTAACCTGCAAAGTACAGTAAAACGCGTGCAAATAAACAAARGTAAAGTGCATTAGTCCTAATTGCTGTGCTGCTCCAGCTGGGGGAGAAAAGGAGGGGCCAGTCCTGTCTTGCAGTGATGAGGCTCATGGAGTGATGCTGGACAGAGCCAGCGAGAGCCGGAGGATGCAGAGCAGGYACCTGCAACAGCCACCGCATAGTGACTGACGTGGAGGTCTTTCCCATGCACAAAACACATCTTATTCCTTCCTCTTCTAAGCCAGGTTGTCACCATGGTGGCAGTTCTCGTTGCTCGGAGAAGCACAGAGGTGTCCTGGGGTCTCCCGGCCACCCTGAGCACTGATCTGATCTAAGCGATGACTTCCCAGCCCTGCGCTCGGTGAGAGTGAACAAATGAAACCCTTCAGATATTGTAACTGAACTGCCTTTTTTATTCCTTCATATTCTCTTTTTTGTTTTGCTTTTCTATAAATTATTTAGAGTYGTGTGAGTGAGAAGACAGCAGTAACTGCATTTTGGTGCTCTTCAAAACGTAATAGTAAACAAGATCTAGGGCAGAATATTAAACTCTCTAAGGACTTCAGGAATTGGTGATAAAGTACCTTTTGTGCTGACTGAAAAATGTCCCCAACCTGGGGCTGCAACAGTTTCCAGAGCCAGGACTGGCCACAGGCTGCCAGCAGCTCTGAGTTGCATTCACTAATTGTCCCACCAGTTCTGCTAATTACTGTGTCGTGCTTTGCACCTTGAATTGAGGCAGAGGAGAGAAGACAAAACCTTAATGAACCCAACAGAATACCTCYGAAATTATGGGGATGCTGGATTCTTTCAGTAGGCTCTTTGATGCTCCTGCAATTTAGGAACCGTGGCCATAACCCTGTCTTGGAGAAGGCAGGTGAGGAGTGCTCAGATGGATGTGCAAAGCCACGCAGGACTTTGGGGTTGTCATTGCCTTCTGGGCACGTGAAGTACTGGAGTGCGTTTCTGTTGCTTGGAAATTTAGTGTCTCGGGAGTCTTTCCTCTGAACCTGTGTGGCACCACCCGGTCCTGAGCTCTGGATCTTTTAAATCGCTCCGGCAGAGCAGCTGGTGGTGGTGCCAGCCGTAGCGCTGGTCATAGCGGGGCAGGACACCTCATGTCCTTGCCTGAGGAGTGACACGTTCCTGGTGCTGGTTAAGAGCAGCTCTGTGTGTCCTTAGCAAAATAGGTTCATCACATGTGCATGTGCCTCTCCAGATCTGGTCCCTCGGGAGCCTGCTGGCTCCCCAGGTCCTTCCTCCCACGGGGTCACCTTCTCCTCCATAACGTGGATCTTCTTGAGCAGTCAAGCTACGGTGTCCCCGAGTTGCTTCTYTGTGCTGAAGGTGGCCAGAGCCTGGTAGCCCTAGTTCTGGTTAGGATTTCCAGACTGAAAGATTAAGTGCATGTGTCGGGAGCCTTGCACTCACACCTCACAGCTTGTTCACCCATGCATGGGCAATGCGGCGCCTTGGAAGACACGAGGTGTAGCTGGACGGTTTCTCCTGTCAGTCTTCTCAGTTGGGAGCTGCTGGCTTTTGGTGCCGCTCCCTAGGACCAAGTGGGAAATGGTATCAATGGGTCACCTGGCACCTGGGGAAAGTGCTCTCCTTGCTGCTCCTGCCGTGCAGCCTTGTGAGAAGACACCAGCAGGGACTCGTCAGCGGGCTGCAAGCGGTGTCATCTTGCTGGCTGTCACAGAAAGCTCTTTCAAGTGTCAGTYGTCAGCATTAATTATGGGGGATGGCAAACCCGATGAAGAGGGAGCATCGCTTCCACCTTTGCGTGCTCCTGGCCCCCTCCTGCATGGTGGGGCTCTCGAGCATGGCGTGAGCCCTGGCAGCTCTGCTGGATCTGGATGCTGCCTCCCCTCCACTGGGGCAGGCGCTTCCCATCGTCACGAGTTTGTGCATGGGCTCGATTGCACTTCCCATGGGAGGAGGCATTTTTTCCTGGAGCTTTTGCACCGAACAGATCTGTTTTGCAAATCGTGGGCAAGACGAGCAGGAATGCATGGAACCAAACTTCCTTCGGATACAGCRTGCGGAAAGGCAGCTCCCTGGCACCGCCGGAGCATCGGAAGYGGAGCTCGGCGCAAACAAACAGGAGCAATGTGCTGAATAATGACATCTCGCAACAAGCGCGTCTCCGTGATAAAGTTAATGAAATTACAGGTTCTGACCTGATAGCAGGCTCTGCTGCGGGTAGATAAACAGCAGGGCAAAGATGAGATGTTTATTTCTCCCCAGCTGCAGCCTGTAATCTGGACGCACYGTGCAGGGCCATTAACATTATTACTGTTATGCAAAATCATTTCTGATTTGGGAAGGAGAAAAAAAAAATGCCCCAACTCCCTAGAAAATGGAAAGCTGACAAAATTAGAATTGCAGCAGGARCACAAGCTGACCTGGTGACATTGCACAGAGCCCAGATGAGTTTAGACAGAATGAAAATCCAAGGCAGTTTATGAAGAAGAAAAGTAGTCTGACTTACTGATAGAATAGAGTGCAGGTGGAGGCAAGAGACAGGGAGTTCTCATTAGCTAAAAGGGTCCCTTGCTGCTGTTGGGGGAAAGGGTTGTGCAGCCTTCTCATGGTTTTGGGGTTGCCTCAGGCAACTGAGAAATCTCCAAGAATTTCTTGCTTTGTGGGTCCGAGAGGCTCAGTGTGACGCGTGCTGTTGTGAGATGTGATTCCTCAGCTCTTGGCCTCTGTTGGTCCTGTGTGTTTGAAGTCTTCTGCAATTACAAGGTTTTGATAAAGCCCCGTGGGTGTCGTCCCCTTCTCCCTGCATCCGTGTCCTCCGTTGCCTCTCTGAACTGTACCTCGTTCCTCCAGACACTTGATGGTCGATGGTCCTGACAGCTTCTGTTGTCCCTTGCCTTTCCTGAGCAGATGGCCTCAAGCCTCAGCCCTTGGGGAATTCCTAACTTGTTTTTCTCTTGCTGCGTCTTTGGCTCTCATCTGTCATCATATCACTTTGTCCTCTAGCAGCAGGAATGCTTCGCTTCTGTTCATCCAGAAGTATTTCCAAAGGTTTGGCCCCGAGTCCATYTCAGGCAGCATTCTTAGATCCAACAGTATCGCCCATGGGACATGTTGATTGCACGGAGATGGAGCTAGACAGTCAAAGTAAAGGAGAGCAGAGGAAGCTTGAACGTGGTTTTACCAACAAGTTTCCCAGGTCCCCTGAGGAGAGAGGAGGATCATTATCTGTCCAAAGAGGCTTTAACGTATTTGGAAAACAAAACAAACAGCTCTTTGCTAGTGAAATCCTCTTGGCGTTTTTCAGGCTTTGTGAAGGGCAAGAAGAGAAGATTTTGCTTAGGCTTATTCTGCTGAAGATTAACGGGAACTGGAACTTTCGTGTGGTGAAAACACAGTAGAAAATAGTGGACTGTGAAATGAGACTTGCAAATTTATCTATCTGGCATACCAGACCTGTAACGAAGGACTCRTCTTTATTTTCTTTGTTTCTTTCTTGTTCAGGGAAAGAAATAATTGTTCAGGCAGACCTCCCTGCTCTYGGCGCAGACACTGCAGTCTGGGTATGGCCTCCAAGTCTAGACAGGAGACATGACTTATTGCCGCCGGTTCAGATGCYGCATGCAGCGGGAGTTACCCGAGGATGGCGGTGCCTTTTGCAGTCRTCTTAGCTTCATAACTCCTCGATTCTTTTCTCTAAACTGCTGTGTTGACTTGGGTAAATCTCTTCATTTTCTTAATCCACGGATGCTTTTCCCCAGCAGCMAAACTGGGTGGCTTTAAACCGTGGCTGCATCCGACATGAGAGCAAGCTCTATTATTCATTAGCATCTGTCGGTGCCGCACCGGCGAGCTTCACACAGGACCATGACCTCCGTGTGCCAGCAGGGCCCGTCTCTGCTCAGAGAGCTCCTGGTCTGCGTGTGAAGCAAAAGCAGCAGATGGGGAAGCCCARGGAGGTCACGGGCATGGGAGGGATGTGGTTCCTGGCAGCCAAACTGCTCTTGCATTTCTCTGGCTGATGTAATGAAAGCCCCTCTCTGGCTGGTGTAGTGAAGGAGTTTGAAGGAGGAATATTTTTACAGTTTTGTGGGGAGATGAATAGCTCGTGTTTGAAATAAGAGAAAAAGAGCAGACAGAGGAAGGGTCAAATTAGTTGGCCAGGAAAGTTATCTCTAGAACGGCATTTGTYAAGGCTGGAGAAAAAGGTGGTTCAGGGACAGAGATGCGGAGCAGGAAGACAGATAGTTAAGCTGCGTCCTGGAGCTGCTGCTCRTAACAGATGTATGAGCTCCTGGATATGAGAGCTGACGAGAAGRTCTGCGTCAAAGGCGTTGTCCCTGTGACAGCCCAAGTGACGGGCAGGCCGAGGCCACAGCGTGGTCCTCAGTGGAGGGAGAGGACATCTTGGGGAGAACTTGATGGAGAAGAGCAGCCTGGTTTTGCTGAGCTCGAGCTGATGGGCACGCCGAGGAGAAGTGAGGGGCTCACGGAGCAGCCACTGGGGTGTAGAGGGTGCCACGGTGCTGGCCTTGGTGCTGGCACGTCCCGAGGTTGGTGGCAGGGAGCTGACCTGCTCCTGGTGGCTCRTTACCCAGTGCTAGTGCAAGCAGATGTGGTGCACTGTGAATCACAGCATTAACCAGAGCCGTCCTGAGCCTTTAATAAACAAAACGATGGCTTAGCGGGTGCTGGGGCTGCCAGCTAAAATGGGACAGTGCATCAGGTTGGGATCTGATGYGTCTTGGGGCTCTATCTTCTTTTCCGTGACCTTATGGGATCGTGGCCCTCTTTGTGTTTTATCAGCTTTTCCATGGATCTAATCCCCACCAAGTTTTTGCATAATTCCGCAAGACCTTTTAAAACGTGTGTTCGTGCAGCTCGTGTGACTGCAGTGGGAAGTGCTCAGTGCCGTCTGCGGATCCCTGCCTGACAAAAATCCCCCTGCAAATTTCAGCTTAGAAGAAATCAAAATAAATTAGACCCTCCTGGACAAGAAACAGGTCYCAGTTTAATAAAGCGTTTAAGCATGTGCTTATCTAGTGTCTCTAGTTATCAGAGCAGTTAAGCATGACTTTAAGTCAAATGTGTTCAAGTCCAAGTGATTTGAGTGCATAGTTGAAGAAAAATAGAGAGAATGAGGGCCCCTATAGCAGAGGTTGCGATGGATATGCTGTTTTACAGTGATGCTAGCTGTGGCTTATATACATTTTCAAATCAACAGTATGTGCCAGGGAAAAACCCCTTGCTTTCAAGAAACATAAACTTGGTCATCATTAATGTATAATTTGCCTTTCCAGCTCTGAAGGGAGAACTCCCAAGCTGGAGTTATAGGTTTGTTTTGATCGCCCTGTCATACAAAGGCGATTGCGTCAGGTCCCAGTCTGGGTTGTCATGGGGACATCCCTGTGGATGCCTCAGTGCTGGTTTTGTTCCTTGGGGAGGTCCTAGATYACACAGTGAAGTGTGGAGTGAGGAGAGGGGAGCACATTGCAGACCTGTTCTCTGCTAATGCAAGGAGGGCTCTTGAGATACACGTGAATTTGGGGGGTTGGAGTTGGGGGTCCTGCTTGAACAGCACTGGAACTTCAGGGAAGGGGCAGGAGCTGCTTGGGAAGTAGCAGAGCATGAAATTGCGTCTTCCCAGCTGGTTCCAACCTCATTTCAGAGCTGGGCGAGAGGTGTTCGAGGCCTTTCCTTTGCAGAGAAGAGGGAACAAGGGTCGTTTGGGCTGGTGCTCTGCAGGGCTCTCCTGTGCGCCTGCCCCGAGCTTCTCCATCCCATGGCCTGCTCCAATCCTGCACAGCAGCTCTCTGCCAAAGCAAATCCATGGAGGCCCCCAGCCCAGGAAGCCATCAGAGAAGCTGGTGTCTCCCTCTGAGCTTGTGTGTCCTCTCTGGGCAAGAGGTGCTTGGACTCCTGGCAGTACCAATGTGCCTGTGGCATGTGCTGGTATGTGCTTAGTGACTAGATAAGGCTTCTCCAGCTAGGATTTTGTGGTCCTATGGCAGCAAAGGCTGCCATTGAGAAATGCTGTAAGGTTAGGGTTTGCCCAATGTGAGGATTTTGTTGTTTTTCCTCCCCTTCCTTTGCTTTTTCTATATCCTGCTTGGTAAGATTCAGAGGAGGGAAAGAAGCAGATAGCAAAGTGGCTTCTGATGGTACCATGGGGAATTGAAGAGAAAAGSGGTGTTCTAATATACCAGCATTTCGCTGAGCATCCCAAAGGGACAACAGCTTCATCAAGTCCCGCTTGTTCATCACTGGTTTGCAAGATATGGAGTGGTCTCATCCTGACACCGTGTGACATCCCTGGAATAGCCGAGTAGCTTCAGCCCAAAGAGGAGGGTCCTTTGTAGTCGCTTYGTCCAACCAAAGCTGTGTGATTTGTAGCCCATCAAGTCAGCAGCTCTTTTAACATGAGGGTTTGCTGAGGTTTATGGGACTGGCTCAGCCTCTTGATGCCCGTTCGAGCTGTCGCGGCCCTTCCGTGTGCAATAGCCCCAGATTGCCCAGGTGTCCAAAATGCTTTTTGTCCAGGCGAAATCACAAGCTCGCAGAAGATAAGCTGTGAAGTTTTGGCTGTCCGAGGAAAACAAGCCGTCAGGAACCGTGTTTTTATAGATGCCAGGCTCACATTGTTCATCACTCTGTGCATAACTATGAATGTTTGATAAAGCACTGCATTATTAAAGGCAGAGTTGGGCTGTAGACYGGTTGGTGACCAGGACTGCTTTTGAGATGGTTTTCTTTTCCTTTTCTGTTTCTTTTCTTTTTCTTTGCCTGATTTAAAATATGAAAAATATGGTAATTTTTGTAACTTTTTATTCTCCTTGGGTGACCCTGAGGGATCTCAAGTGTTCTCCCCAGGTTTCCCTGCTGTGTGTGCTCCGCGGTGCATCAAGCAGCCTCTTTTTGTGCAATGCAGACAAGCTGGGATCTCTTCAGCTCCACGAGGCCGTTTTGTCAGTGAAACGGAGCTCGCTTGGAGCAGAAAGTTGATGTTGGCTCTTGAAGAGCCACCTGAAGAGGTGGCGGCTGGAAGTGCAGGAGAAAAACCCTGCAAATTTTCAGTGTCTGTTGGAAAGAAATAGGTGCTGATCACCTCTCAGGCAGCCCCTGAGAGGTGTCACTTGGAGCTGAGGCTGTTAGGGTGACTGTGTACGTGGGGACACAGGATGACGGTCCTGTTTTGTCAGCCCTGACTTGCTGGCTAGGTGTCACTTGTCACTTCCGTGGCTTTTTGTGRACATCGTGGTTAAACCAGGCAGTGTGGGAGGAGAGGCTGAAGAGAGGGGTCCATCCTCAGCTCTCCTGAGTGCCCTGGAGCAGCCGTGACCCGCACAAGGTCTGCCCGTTGCTGGAGACCACCTCGCTGCAAAGCCTTCCCGGGCTTATGGGTGGAGAGAAGGAGACCAGCCCCRTGACAGCCGCTTTGCTCTCTTTGCGTGTCCTCCTCCTATCACTCATGCTTGAGCCGGCTGCGGCTCCGAGACCGTTGACTTTGTCAGCCGGCTCCTAAGGAAGACAGATCGAGGCCGGGCACCTGGGCAGGCACTAGGTCTGCAGGCACCTTCCAGCCCCATTTATCATGAGGCAGCAACCTACCTAAGGACTCAGCGGGAGGGGAAGCTTATTAAGAAGATGCTTCAGATCAATCCTGTGCAAAGGCCTTGCTGAGCTCCAGCGACTCCCCTACCCTGCGGCTCCTCCTCGGAGGGCCCTGAGGCTCCAGCTGCTGCCCGTCTTGCTCTGCCCATGGGAAGCCGAGCCCCGGGGCTCTGCTGATGCTCAGCTTTGCCCCCTTGTGCTTTGGAAGTGCTTTGCTTCCCGTAACTTGGCTTCTCCAGGCRTTTCTCCATGTCCAGCTCTTCTCTTCAGCCAACAGCTCAGCTCTCAGACCAGTGGGCTGCTCTTGTTCATTGGTCAGGGTACCTGAATTTCACCCAGCTGCCTGAGCTGAAGTTCTTGAGGTGGCTTTTCCACTGTGGTTAAAACTGGGCTGCTTTAGTGGGTGTTTGTGCGGGTGAAACTTCTTGGATGCAATGCAAGGTGGGTGCATTTGCACCCCTCCTTCAGGTTAATGTTGCTTCTTTGTCCTCCCTGCATGTGATGATGGGGATCAGGGTCTTTCTGTGCCCACAGGGCAAAGGCAGGTTCACATGTAACTAGCAGATCTGCTGGCCAGCTAATACCTCTGCCTCCATGGGTGGCACCAGGCTGCACTGTGTGGGACAGGAGGTGGGTTGGTGGCAGTAGAGCACCCGGTAGTGCCAAGGAGGTGGTTTACAGAGGGAAGAGGGGTCACTCTCCCAGGCTTCCCACTTGCATTTGTAGCCCTTGCTCGTTGTTGAGCACTCTCCTACTCCTTCCTGTCCATAGAGATGCCAGAAGTTGCTAATGTTGCACACGAAGGGATAAAGTGCTCCTGCTTCCAGGTTCATCCACTCACTTGGCCAGAGAGGGACCATGATGGGTCCCTATCCATCCTATCTCTGCCCCTATCCGGCTTTCAGAGCAAGGTTCCCTTTGCCATTTGCAGCTGGTTTTATTCCTGACCCTTCGCAGGGGGTGCTGAGTGCCCGGGGAGGAGGACGGGTGYGATGGGCAGGGGAAGCTGCTGCTCGGGGCCCTGCTCTCATGCRGAGATCGCTGCTCTCCTGCCTGCTCCACGCTACATTAGGCCGGGATTCTTCATGCGCCCATTAGCACCAGATAGGGAAGCTTCCTCCAGAGTGTTTTTATTTAACTTTTCAATTATTTTATAACTTGAGAAGCATTAGCTGCTGCCGAGGGCCTGCCYGTCTTCTTGCTTCTGTCTCCTCCCTGCATAAGCTAAAAAGTCTTAAAAAAAAATATATATATATAAGTCAAGAGCTTCCTTTCAGCTGGGCTGCTGGAGATGCTGGAATGCAGCTTCTCCAATAGCCCAAGGACCCCTCGGTGCTGTTGTGGGGGAAAGACAGAGCAGGCTTTAGATGGAGATTCTGTGCCTGAAGGTATTTTCCTTGCTGTGCTCCCCAGCAGGAGGAGAAATGTGGTAAAAATTACAAATATTCTGGAGATATCAGAGGGCTGGGTGTGCTAGAGATGCCTTCATCCCAGAGGAAGAGCTGAGGATTTTCAAGGGCAGAAGCAGCTCCCAGGAAGGTCAAACCCAGCAGGTAACAGCCCCAGAAGGGCCAGCTGGTTTGCAGGGCACTTCCATTGCAGAGGTGTTCAGGGAGGCAGGGGCTGCTGGACACTTCAGGGTTTGGTCTTTCACTGTGTGTTTATGATCCTCCTGCATTGTCCTAAATAATGAGGAAGCTGGGGAGGTAGCAGGGAGGAAGGGAAAGGAGGAAGGAGGGAAAAACAGGGAAAGTGAGGGATGAGATACAGCTCACAGCCCCTGTCGATAGGGCTGCGATTGTGGTCGTAGTTGTGAACGGTGCCATTAATACAATGCTTATTCATTTCATATCATTAAAAAAAATGGAAGCGCTTTGCAATTACCCAATTCCAAATGAAATTAACATTCCGTGGCATTTTCCAGTAAATGGTTAGTTTGCACACATGAGTGGAGGCAATTAGCTGGGAAGTGATTGAGCGCCGTGACTGGAGAGAGGATGAAGAAGGGTCAGGGCACGCGGTGGCTGGGGAGGATGTTGCTTTGGGTCCTGGCTCTGCAGCTCCCCTTCTCCGTGGGCTGGATGTTCTCCTGGGGCTCCTGCCAGCTTGATTAGCAGCAGTTCTGGCTGGAACAAGGACGAGAGCTGCAGGTATTTTCTCCTGCTCTGTGCAAGTTGGGAGAAATAGCAAGGCTTTGCATGGGACCAAAGCAGAGCAGAACTGGTGAGTTARGCGTTGCTAATGGGATTAACATCCTTTTTTCCTGTCTGCCAGGATTAGGAAGTCCGGAGCAGGGCCTGGGAAGCCTGAATTTGCTCTTTGGTTGAAGATTGCCTAGTCTGTACTGGGCTGTGCCAAAGCAGACTGTGACCACCCAGCCAAATGAGTCTCGGTCAGAATCAGAGAAACTGGACTCGGTCTCCTTGTAGTGGACTGAAACCAAAGAGAAAAATGAGAAAATGAGGTAGCTTATCCTAACTCAGTGTAGCGTGATAGGTTTAGCCCAATTAGCTGCTCTATCTTGCTTCCAAAGACAGCTAAGCTTGTCCGTGTGGCTGTGCCTGCTGCCTCGCTACCCTCATGCCAAGGGCACATTCCCTCTCCCTGAGCACCACAGTTTGTACACGGGGGCTAAGAAATCCCACTGTGCTCCGGGCACTCGGACAGCCCCAGCTCCGAAGTGACCCGGGCTCCTTGGGTCCACTTGTGGGATGCCGRTGTTGGGGAGGGAGGTGGTTTGTGCCTGTTTGCCTAAGGTCTGAAAGCATCAACAGCCACATTACACAGGATCCCAGAATGGTTGAGGTTGGAAGGGACCTCCAGAGATCATCTAGTCCAAMCCCCTGCTCCAGCAGGGGCACCCAGAGCATGGGGCACAGGGTGGCATCCAGGTGGGTTTGGAAGATCTCCAGAGCAGGAGCCTCCACAGCCTCTCTGGGCCCCCTGTTTCAGGGCTCTGTCACCCTCACAGGCCAGAAGTTCTTCCTCATATGGACATGGAACTGCCTGGGTTTCAATTTGTACCCATTGCCCCTTGTCCTGTCACTGGCCACCACCGAGAAGAATTTGGCTCCATCCTACCTTCACCCCTCAGATACTTCAGGTTTGCCCGCTCGAGCCAACTGTGTTGGTGTTAGCAGGTTTTTTTSAAGGAGATAGTGATGCTAGCAGCGTGACTCAGGGTCCTCGCTTCCCTGTGGGCTTGCATCCAAAGACTGACTTTATTTGGTATTTAGGAAGCTCCCTTTGATATTTTTCCTGCAGTCAGGGCATTTATAAAGTCACCATCTGTGGTGTGGATTCTCCGGTGTCCCTTAAGGACTGTGCTTAGGTTGCAGCCTTGCCCGCAGTGGGAAATGGGTCTCTCCTGAGGTAGCTCGGTGCAGGGAAGAGAAGACACCATAATTACCTGAGCTCTGTCTCCTCTGGAGGCGGAACCGAGGCAGCTCAGGGCATGCACGGCACAGAGCTGGTGGCAGCTTGGTGGGGAGTGACCCTGACAAGCTCTGCAGGGTGCCCTGAGGAAGCTCTCTGGGATTTCTCCCTCCCTGAGGAGGCTGCAGAAAGGAGTGAGCAGATCTACTGCAAGGAGTTGTGAAGAATCGGGCTCCTTACGGAGCCTCTCCAAGCCCAAAAGGTACCGAGGCTGGTTTGTTGYGGTGAGAGGGAAGAGGACTTGGAGCAGGGCAGGAGGTACTGCAGGAAACATCCGCTTACTCCTGTGTGTCACAGACTTCTTCCAGGTCGTACTGGCCCAAGATTTTTTTTGTCCTCATCCAAAAGAGGGAGATGATGGAGACAAACCTCCGGCCACACTCCTTGGTCACATTTCCCTGTTAGACACCTCTTAAATAGCTACGAGCTGCTGCCCCTGCTCGTCTCAGGGTGTTGTCTCTGTGCTCCTGCCCAGCTGTCCAGCCGTGATGTCCCAGCGGACACAATTCCCTCCCCTCCTGGCTACAGGAGCCAGTCTGTGAGCTCCCGTGGCCTCCTACGCTCTGCGTCAGCCTCTGCAAGCGTCTCGCTTCTCCCGTAGCCATCACATGCTCCAAGCTTTATTAAAAACCAATGGAGATTTTTTCAGATTTGTTAAACTACTGAAAAACTTCTGATTTTATCATGGTTTTTTTTCCCTGTCTCATACCAGATAAGGACTGTGCTGGCTCTGAGCCCGGAACTGAGGGTGGTGGAGAAGGGGTAGAGAACCAGTCATCTCATGAATATATGAAGGAGGAAAGTACATTTGTTCAGCTTGCCTCGAAGGAGATGTCTCAAATGGAACTTTCCCCTCCTCCCTCCMTTCCTCCCTCCCTCTCTCTCTCTCTCTCTTCTACCCTCCCCCTGTAATTTACAATTAAAATCAATTTCTTATGCATGAAGATCTATTTTTAAAGAGAGAGACCTATTAATATATATAACGATCTATTAATACATGTTAAGATCCATCTTAATGAAATGCATGAATTTTCTATTTTAAAGACCTCCCCCCCCACCACTTCCCTCCTCCCCAAAAAAGGCTGAGAGAGAGAAAGAGGTAGCGGAGGTGGAATACAAGYGTGTTTTCCAGATGCACCTCATTTCCAATAGTCCCCTTTGGATGCATCTGAAAGCCCTTTTGGGTAAGACAGCTTCTCAAGAGAGACTGATTCTCCCTAGGTCAGTGTTTGCTGGGGCTGGGGGGCCAGCACAGAGCTGAGGAGGGGGCCTGGGTCACCTCATGCAGAGCACGTGGTGCCCTTGTTGCCTTTTCCTCGGTGGCAATCTAAGGATGACTTGGAGGTGCTTGAGTTGTAGAAGACACTTGGTCCCTTGTGTTTGGCTGGAATACGTGGGTATATGTGATTATGCTTAGTTGTGATCTTTTTAATGTATACATGCACATACCTTGAGTTCTTTCCATAATTCACCCAGCAATCTCCAAGAGTTTTTAGGACTTGGTACTTTGTGGTATTTGGGATGGAGTGGTTGGAAGCAGGTGGCCGATGGGGGCAGAGAGTCTTTTGATGAAGCCCAGAGRCAGCAGAGGTATCTGGTGGCTAAAAGAAGGATGGGGTAGTAAAGTTCTTGGTGTTTCTCAGGTCTTTGCAATATTCACTGTGATTGTGGCAAGAGACTTCTCTCCAGAGRTATATTCTTCCCAATGTGAGTAAAATGGCAGTATAAATTTTCCCCACCTTTGTCACATAGACATTGGCATAATTACTTAATTTTATGCTAGTAAAGCGCTCTGCTTTTTGAAGCTTAGTACCTTTGGAGTGGCACTGTTGAAAATCTGTCCACATCCCAGTTTCAGAACAAACACTGTTGCTTATTTCATGCTTCAAAAAACAACAAACACCCATTATTTAGAGCTGGTGAGAAAACAGAGTTTCCTCCATGTGGAAACCTTCCAACATTGTGAAATTTATGCTCATTCCAAGTAGGAGAGAAAAGTCAATATCTTGAAATACTTTCTAGAATAGAAATTTCCAAAATATTGATTCAGAAACATCAAAATGACCTTATTGAATCTCAGGGGCTTGATTCACATAAAGCAATTACAGCATATTAAACTTAAGCTATTCAACACATACCTGGTGCGCATGTACGTTTACATAGTGCCTTACGGATGTAATGATGCATTAGACCTTTGCTGTCAGCATCAGTGATTCACAGGAGAGTCCCCAAGCCCTGTGTGTAGAAAGAGATTATTTGTAAAATACTGGATACAGTCAGTAAGARTGAGGGAGGTGGTCCGAGAGGAGAGTTTGTGCCTGCAACAAGGGGGCCGGATTGTACACGTGGTCATGGGTGCCATCGTAAGTGCATACAAAAGTCCAGGTAAAGTAGGAAGGAAAAATCCCAAGGCCTTTGATTTCTAATTGCMTCCCAACTTTTCCATTTGGTTCTTAACTGAGTTTGATGTGTTCCTGTGAAAGCTTTGGATTTTGGTGTGCTCAGGTGAGCAGTCCTTGAGCTTCTCCGCTAGTTGCTCTACGCAGTCTCCTCTCCAAAACTCTGGCAGCATTTAAATCATTGGTAAATTTGATACTTGCATGGCCACCTGCCCTATCCTTCCTTCCCAGCAGATTCAGTCAAGTGGATGGGGCTATGGCAGAGCGAGAAGGGAGACGATCCCAACTGGGATGAGCAGGGGACAAGGGTTGGCTTTTGCCCTTGGAGGAGCATGGCTGTGGGACACAGCAGCTTCGGGGCAGGGYGAGCTCAGGAGACCCTCCATTGACATTGTGGAAATCCCACTAGTCGAAGGGAAGGCGAAGTGGGTGCTTCTGCGTTTTGTCACAGTTGCAATGTATTTTTACCCAAACATCACTCATGCTGTTCTGTTGATGACTTGTTTTTTCTTTTTTTTTTTTTTTTAATTTTCATCCAAACAACATATTTCCCCACTGCAGTTTGTGCCAGCAACTAGAAGAATAGCTATTGGTATGAATTGTTTAGTGGGAGACATGCAAACAAACCGGGGAGCCGTAAGGGAGAGCACGTGGCGTTCGGAACGGAGTACGGAGGTGGGCAGCAGGGGCGTGGGCAAGGAGAACACGTCATGTGCTCCACAAAGGTGCACTGACCTTCAGCTGCTGTGCTGAAATCACGAAAGGAGATGGAAGTTGATTTGCAGAGACTGCRTAGCTTGGTATTGCCTGTGTGTTTTAGCTTGTTTTAGGATGGTCTTATGCTGCCAAACCCCCTCACTTGGGAGGCGAGTGATTGCCACAGATATGATGAGACATATGTGCCAAACCTTTGGGTGGATCTCACCACCTCTGCTGTGCTTTTAAAAGCCCTCCAAAGYGGTGACGGAAGATGTGAGCTAAATAAATTCCCCAGGACTATCTCCTTTACCTTGGAAACGGGGAGGATAGGACAGGAGAGAAGACGGTTTGGCGGAGCTGCTCAGAGAGGGCAGTTGCATCACGTYGGAAAGCGTGTCTCGCTGGGCCGACGCTCACACGCGTAGGGAGGCAGCGGTGACTAAGCGGCGGCGAGGCCGCGTGTGGAAGCGGGGCAGCGCCGCGGGCCGCGTTCGCCGCTGCCGTCCCACGCAGGGCAGAGCTGAAGCGCCGCGTGATCGCAGCCTCGCCCTGTGCCCGTCCTCCTCCGAGCGACTGCGGCCTCCCGGGGCGCCGCGGGGGCTGCCCCGGCGCGTGGGCGCCTCGTCAGCCTCCAGGGCACACGTGCGGCCGCCCGCCCGCGTGTGCCTGAGCTCGTGGGGGCCGTGTGGTTGTGTGCGGCGGCCCATGTGTGCAGAGCGGGTGGTTTTCTTCTGTCTGGCTCTAAAAGCTCAAGTGGTTGCGGCCTRTGGACGTTGCTGGGTGGGAAGAAGACGTGATGGAGCTCATGGGGTGCAACATCTGCTCTGTAGATGTGGCGGATGTCTTCAGGCTCAGTAGGGACCTGCTACTGTGCTGCTGCTGTGGGATGGTATCTTCTRCCTTCCTTCGTGCGTAGGKAGAGCTCCCTCTAATCCCTGACCCYAGGGATCCTTCAGGTTAAGTGCAYGCAGCCTGGCTTTGCCTGCATGGTTTCCTTCCTGCCACGCTGCCAACCTCCATGTGGAGGTCATCCAACAGGTCAACCCTCCAACAGGTCAACCTCCATCCACCAAGGTCACCCTGGCGAGGGCTTTTCCCCGCATTACTCCCAAGCCGGGCRCACGGAGAGGCCAGGGAGGTGCCAACGCACAGGCGCRATAGGAGCTGCCAGGCGCRCTGGGTTTTCTCTCCCTTTCCTGAAGGTTGAGTAAATATTTGTAACACTGCAAATAGCCGACAACTGCTGGGACTATCTCCCCACCAAGATAGTGCCCCCCCGCCCGGCTCTTGGCATTCACCGCGCTGACAAGCAGTCAAGCAGATGCCTCTGGATTGATGCGCTGAGCACGGTGACCAGATGGGGTACGATCACAACGTCGCTGATTATTCCTGTCAGCCGAGCAAGGAACATGACGGAGCTGCGACCTCTCCACGCTGCCGAGCTAGCTCAAAACTCACCCCCCTCCTCCCTCCTCCTCCTCCTCCTCCTCTCATCACACTCTTGTTCTGGCCTCCTTTCAGTAAATAAGCTTTAGCCAGGCAGTTCCGAAGATCCCTGCTCGACTTGCACACGTTATATATTGCGCAGCCCTGAGGTTCAAATAAATTGCCATCTGTTTGCAGGGATGCCCTGCTATGTTAGTCTCGTGTCCCCATGCAGCTGCTGAAGGTGGGGAGAGAGTTGTGAGCGATTGAGATGCTGCCAGAGAGCGGCCGGACCCCCCTCCTAGGTGAAGGAGCAGAGACCGGCTGCTTCTGGAGGACAGTTTGGGCGGCCTCCTCCCTGCCTGGCTTCTAGGGTAGGGTTTTGGCCATCAAACACGCTGTGCTGGGGCACTGGGCTCTGCTGAGAAGGGGTAAGGGGCTGAACYGCAGCCGGTGCTGCAGTATCCATCCTCCTTGGAGTGCTGCAGGATTGAGCTTGGCACGGGCTGTCRGGGCTGACGCGAGACACGGGGCAAGATGCTCTGCCGAGGCCGTTCCTGCACTTGATTTCCCCTGAGGARGTGTCCAACGCTGCGGTGCCCTGCGGTGCCGGCTGCAAATCCGCAGCCTGAGAGCTCTCCTGGTACTGAGTTGTGCTTGAGGGACCCTGCTGTTGAATGACAGAGGACACGATACAGCCGGTTCCCTAGGGTGCACGTCTGGGCGTTCCTGATGCAGATGGGGAGCAGCAGCTGCTCTGCTCTTCTGCTCCCCTTCATCCACAGCGTCCAGCTGGAAAAGCACTCTGCATCGGTCCAAACCCCAGACCGGGGATCTCAAGGACTCCCTAGGGGACGTTTGCAGCCAACTCTGTTCCAGGTAGGACCGGGGTCGGGCACAGCACCTCGCTTGCAGTGGGTGTCCCAGGATGGCAGCTGGGTCCTTTCTATGCACCAGGTCCYTGTACCCTCAGCTAAAATACACATCAAATGCATCTCCAGGCCTGGGATATGTAGCAGGTTAGTGCGTTAGCCCTTAARCCCTGGAGCAGCTGCCAAGGGGGCAGGGGAAGCTCTGCCAGGAGCTAGAGGGGATGGGGAGCGAGGGGCTGCGGGCTGTCCGTGGGGCTGATGGTCCCTGCTACTCCCAAATGGGCTCCGACACCATGGGAAGCTGGGGCAGCTTCATGAACTGATCCGAAAGAGGCTTYGTGACTCCTGAAACAGAGACAGAAACAGAGGTCACGTCCTGCTAATGAGTTTGTTTGAGGAGCTGACAGAGGTCAAACTGTTTGCTTCAACCTGGGAGACCYGGGTGGCCTTAGGTGCTGCAAACCTTTGGTCCTCATTTTCATCTCCCTCATTTGCTAGTGTTTTCRTTCTTACCGATAACTGCCTGTTGTGCCGGTGGGTGGCAAAATTGATAGGACAGCTCTGTTCTTTTGTTGTTGTTTTTTCTTTTCAGCATTACTAGCTAGGTGGGTGTCTGAGAGCAAGGATGGGAATTGCTTAAACACTGAGAAGTGTGATCTGCTGTGGGGCTCTGAAGCAAGCTGCTTTGGGAGCTCAGGTGCTGTCACTGCAGAGAAGTGAAGGGCCAGAGGGGACCTCCTTGTGCAGCTGAACGTGTTAATTCACAYCCGGAGCAGCTGTGCAGGTTGTTCCCCTAGCTCGGAGCCGGGAGCCGCCCGGACCCTTCCRCGGCTCAGGAATCTGCTTGCCATGGAGGACACATTCACCTGCAAGGCCGCCAAGCCACGGGCCTGTCTGCAAGCTCCCAAAGCAGCGTTGAGCAGGGTCCTAAGCTAGGCCAGTCCTGTTTGGGCTTCCTGGGGCTAGTGATGGCCTGCATGTTTTGAACTCTTCATGCTGTAGCTTCTAATGAAGCTGTGGTGCTTCTATTTGCCTCTGCCTTTGTGTTCAGGAATAGGCAAGGAATAATTGCAAGTGTTGGAAAGTAGAGTGGTTTTCCTAACCTTGCAATTMATTCCATTCTGTTGCTGCAATAAGAATTGGAAAGTGTTGGCTGGACCCCTTGAGGTGGCTTCTTGCAGCAGTGCAAATGGGCAGAGCTCTGCCCCATGCCCTTGACTCAGGATCATGCTGCTCTTCCCAAGCATGACGGTACCTGGAGGGGTGGGGGGGGGGGTCATGGATGCCCGGACACCTCTTAACCTCAGTCCCTTTTGGGTGTTGCAGCTGCCGAGGTGACGCAGGAGACGGTGGAGTCCCTCATGCAGAAGTTCAAGGAGAGCTTCCGCACCAACACGCCCATCGAGATCGGGCAGCTCCAGCCCGCGCTGCGCAGCACGGCCGTGGGGAGACGGAAGCGYCGGAGCCGGCCCCGAGGTAAAGCTGTCCGCGGGGCTCTGGGGGACCCCGTCCAGAGGGGAGAGCCCGCCGGGGGCTCAGGCGGGAGCTCCTGTGGCCTATGGAGAGGGGGAGCACAGAGCTCCTCCGTGAAGTGGGGAAGATCCTGCATCCTCCTCGGGGCGGTCTGGGTGAGGTCACCGGGAGCTGCCACCTCCTGCCCTCTCCAGGAGCACGTCCAAGTCTGACGCGAGTCTGTGGTCCCTGCACCTCTGGCTGCCCTGTATAACTCAGTATCATGGGAACAAAATGTGATTTTTGTGTAAAGGGAAGGAGTAAATTTTGTTTTGGCTGTGGCTCGCRTCTCTAGGGCCCCCTTCCCTTTGCTGGTGCTTTTTTTTAGTGCTTTGGCTACACCCGAGGTGAGAACAGCAGTCTATGGCTGCAGAGGTCGGGCACGCACAAGTGTCTTGGGGACTGCAC
This sequence comes from Eudromia elegans, assembly GCA_003342815.1. Taxonomy (NCBI): domain Eukaryota; kingdom Metazoa; phylum Chordata; class Aves; order Tinamiformes; family Tinamidae; genus Eudromia; species Eudromia elegans. Next base: position 6,816,897 of record PTEX01000017.1, read on the forward strand.
ACTTTGGTTTGTTGCCCTGCCAGCTATTCCCAATCCTCTGGAGCAAGAGRCGGAGATTGTATGGAATAGTCCTGTGAGCAGGACTTGTCCCTGGGTTGCTTCTCAAGAATAACCTCCCACTGCCGCCGCTGAGAGAAAGGGAAGTGTTTGTGAGCTAAGCGGGTTGGGCAGAGTTTGGGTCCAGGGTTTTGGGCGGGCTGTGCCTGAGGAGGAGCAGGAGATGCRTTGGGGTGGCCTTGCAGCATCCTGCCAGGGCTCTACGTTGGGCTACCCGGTGCACTGCAGCATCGGGAAGCCAGGGAGGAAAGAGTTTCCTCTCTGTTTACTGTTGGTTTTGTTTTTCATTTATTTATGAGTCTGAAATGTGATCTTTTATTCTGGATACATTTTCCTGCAATACAGGCCTGGAGAGGGCTTTTTTATTATAGCTCTGCCCATAAATAATTCACTTAGTGTGAAGAAAATGTTCTGACTCTTTAACTGGTTTAAATTATTTGGTTTGTTTTGTAGCAGTTATTCAAATACACGTATCTGGGTTTCAGCAGGAGCGGGGGAGTGCTTTGGGGTCCACGATTGCTGGTGAAGTTCCCCAATTTGGTGCACCGTCTGTTTTTTGGGGTTTTTTTTAATCCTTTTTATTTCCATTCTGTTGTGGACTGCCTGAAGGCCCTCAGCTCTCTGGTCGCTAATGGAGCCAGTCGATTGAGCCTCCCAGCTGAGCCTGGGAGACCCGCTCGGCCGCCAGCCCCGGAGTCACCCCCGGCTCACCCCCAGGCGAGATGCCTGAAACCCCCTGTCTGCCAGAGGCTCCCACCTCTGAAGGTCTCTCCTTGCTCTTCCTCGTTTCTGTGCTGCTTCGGAGCCYGTCCCCATCTCCCTGACACTGCAGAGAAGCCCTGTTAGTTCCTACGGTCAGTGACCTCCTGTTGGGGCTGCCCCTTTGGAGAGGTRGTGGCCGTGCCCTGGGTGGTGCTGCTGGGAACATGGGAAGAGAGGCAGCAGGACCTGCCACCCTGGAGCAGGGTGCCCCTTTGGAGAGGTGGTGGGTGGTGGGAAACCTCCTGGGTGTGATGCTGTGCACGGGATGTGATGCTGCGCATGGTTGTACCTTCCCTGCAAGCGTCTTGTCTCCTTGGGGCTTCTGGATGCGCCTCTCGTGGATGCAGCATTCCCATTCAAGCAGCAAGCCTGGCAGTGTGGGGCCGGTTCTCCCAAGCCCTGGCTTTAGGGAAGAGTCTCCCAGGCAGGACGTGGAGGAGGGCAGGCAATGGGGGAGGCCAAAGGAGGGTGCTGGGCTGTTGGGCCAGCTCGGGTAGGAGCCCTGGTCTCCCTTTGTGGTCCTGAGCTGGGTGCACTGGACCCAAAGGCACTGCAGGAAACGGGGAGCACCCATTTTCCCAGCACCCGCAGGAGCCTCGGGTAAAAACGGGGCCTCTTGGTTCTGGTGCGAATCCAACCCCTGCCYCTGGGAGCGCTGATGGGGGCAGATATTTTCTTGCCTACGGGTGTGAAGGAGAAACCCAGGCTTTGCCAGCCCAGTTCTCAGGACCCGCTCGTATTTTCCGTGGGTCTCCGCTGCTCGCTGAAACCCTTCACAGTCATAATTGCGAATGCTTTCAGACACAGTGGGGACCTTTGTGTGGCCTTAAGTGTTAATGGTGTGCTGTACACCATGAATTTCAAACAGGGACCGTGCCTTGAGTGTCTCTATTTCTGGGAGTCCTCACTTGAGACTCCCGAGAAAAAAAAAATTTAAAGGTCTCCCTCGTCAGAAATCACCGAGCAGCTCTGAAAATCAAGCCAGTTCTAGCAGCTCCAATAAAATGTTCCCCACGGCCCTATCGCTATCTCTTTTTCTCACAATTTATATTTCTGTTCACTTGTGACAGTCTTGGCTGGGTGCTGCTGCTGAATCAGGAACGTCGTTTCCATGCACTTCGCCGCCGCTTTCCCGATTTGGAAGTTTTGTTTTTATGGCCTGTGTTTAATTGTCCCTCTGGCGTGCGAGCGATTGGAACGCTATCGAACGTTAAGGTTAAATGATGATATCACAACTTACTATGTTTGCATTTTACATCCAATTGCAAACACAAACCCTTCGCCTCATTAATCCTTTGCAATCKCCTTTTTTTATTATTATTATTTTTTTTTCTCCCCCTAAATGAAATTGTCCGTTTGGGATGCATTTATTTTCCCTTAACAGCCACATGACAGTTCCGCTGATGGAGTTTGCATCCAACTTTGTTACTGGGTAGTGACAAGTTGGCCTGATGGATGCACGGGTGTAATTATTTTTTCGCGCTTCGATTTAATTAATGCTTAACCTCATCAGAGTCCTACAGCTGGAGCGCTCGCTCTGCAGGAACTGCTAACAGCAGAAGAATTTGCTCCTTTGCAAAAGGCTCTAAAAAGGACTCAAAAAGCCTTGTGTTTTTTTAAGGGAAAAAAAAAAGAAAACAAAAAAACCCCAAACCAAAACAAAAAATAAACAACCCACCAGCCCAGCCCAACCAAAACAAATCTCAGATCTGCTCTACCTGGCTGCCCTTTCCTGCTCTAAGTGCATTTAAACTGCTGCCTATTGCCTGTCATTAAATCTGATTCTGCACTAAGTGTTTCTAACAGCTCTGGGAAAGGTCATATTTTGCCGAGAAGATCTACTTTATAAAAAAAAGAAAATCAAAACCCCCCTTCCATTTACAGTACCGTATAACTTTATTTTGTGTAATGCCTTTTGCATATAAACTTTCTCCCCAAACGCTTTTATTGAGCGCAGCGCGTTTAGAGTTTATAAATAATACAAGGAGAGGGAAGGTTAATCAGAGGCTGGGGGTGGGAAGGGTGGGTGGAAGGAGGATTTCCCTGCCGAGGTCTTAGCAGAGCGGGAGGTCTGGCCAAGCGGGTCCGCCTTTCGTGTGGCCACCACTGAGACCTTCTCCTTGCAAGGGTGGCGATGCCCGTGCTGGGAAGTGGGATGAGGGGCTTGGAATGGTCGTTTGGCTTCTCCGTTTCATTTCATTTGGGAAGCTCTTGTTTTTTGGCTTGGCTCGGGAATTGCCCCCGGCTCCGCAGGTTCAGGTGTTTTCCGAGGGGGACTTGGTGTCGGTGGCTCCTTAGGGCTCGTGTGGATGGAGCAGCCCAAGGAGGTGGTGGAGCCGACAGCAGGGCCATGGCTTGGGGGAATGGTCATTGCTGGGGGAGCTGTCACTCTGCAAAGGAACTGCCCTTTGTGTTTCCCTGTGCGAGACCTTCGTAATTCCCAATCCCTTCTGGTTTGGCCCTCCTGGTCGACAAAACGTAGTCAGCTCCGGATTCAAGCCTGGCCACCTCTAGCAGCATCCCGGCKTGTCTGAGCGGGGTTGAGGCGGAAGCGGGGCCAAGTGGAAGCGCCGCGGGAGGCTGGGATGGGGTATGCCCTTGGGGGACGAGTGGGGCCACCCCAAAGCTGCCCCATGGCGCTGGGTGCCGAGCGGGCGCCTGGGCCCATGGGGCCGGCGTGTTCAGACAGGGGTGTCTGGTGCCCTCTCCTGGGGCAGGTGATTAAAAACACCCGGGCTGCTGCAAAGGGCTCCTGCCCTGCCTTGTTTTCCCCCAAAACACCCCAAATTATGAGAGCCTCATAATTAGAAGCCCAAATTTGGGCTCAAGCAGGAGGACACGGCGCTGCCGCTTGGCCCGGCTCCCTCCTGCTGCCACGGAGGGACCGTGTCCAGCTGCCTCTTGCAGCGCCTCCCTCCCCGTTGGCGTCTTTGGACACGGGCGGGAGAGAAAAGTAAGATCAATGACGAGGAAGAATTTTAATCAACGGCAAAGGCAGCTTTTGTGTGCGTGGGGCTGCTGMAATCAAAAACTAGAGCAGAATGTTTCATTTAAAAAAAAAAGTGCTGCTGCTCTGCTGCTTTTCTTTGGCGTTTTGGAAGGTTGGTTGGATGCATTTCAAAAGAAAATGTTTATGTCTTCCCCTGCCCCCCCCAATTGTTTCTAATTTCCTTGTTTTCCAGCTAAGTTGGGTAGATGAGTTTTCTATTAACCATTGTGCTTTGGGGGGTAAATTAATTAAATGGAAGATTTCTACTTAGCTAATTATTTGGCGGTGTCACCCCTGCCAGGCCGTGATGCAGAGGCCTCCCTGCGCTGCCRGGGTGGGAATGGCGGTGGAGGAGCTGCCCTTGCTTTGGTTCCCATAGGAAGCTGAGGAGCGGAGGGTGCCGGAACCGGGGACAACTGTGACACGGGAGCCGAGTTGTCCAGCAGCAAGTGGAACAGTCCTGGAGCTTGTGACCTGGGGCACAGACGGAGAGCCAAGGGACCTGCTGGGATTGATAGGGCTCAGTGATGAGCAGGGATCACGAGCTGCTGGATGGCCCTTCCTCGATGTGCCGCGTGGAGCCTGGGAGCCCCAAGGGACTGCTGGCTCTGGCTGCCTCTTCCTCGGTGGGACATCTCTTGGTTGCCCTGCTGAAGGTGCCTCTGGAAGGGACCCGCTTTGCAAGCGAGGTGACGCTCCCCGGGGCTCCGTGCTCTCCTGGTCCTGCGTTGTCACCCCCTTGCCATGCTGGAAGGCACCGCAGCAGGGAGCGGAGCGGCTCTGCAGAGCCCGCGGAGCCACTTTCCCCCGGCGACGGGCCCCTTTGCTGCAAAGTGCGGGGGTTTTGGCGTTTCCTTCGGTGAGGAGCCGCACGGCACTCTGCTCTGGAGGCACCAAGGTGGCTCTGGAGCAGCGGGAAGGGAGGGCAGAGGGATGGGGCACATGGAAGCCCCTCGGTCCAGTGCTGCACAGCCCAACGTGTCAGCTCACAGCTCCCCCTTCCCACTCCTTGGCAAATTCAGCTCTTGCAATATCCAGCATCTGAGCTGAGCCTGGCCTCAGCCAGAAACCACCCAGAGAGCTCCTGTTGCTTATTTCTTCAACGTAATTTTGATTTGTTTTTGCCCATAATTGTTTCGCTGAGAAGCTCTTTAACCTTCTTGCTTTGGAAAAGGGATTTAAAATGTCAGGTTGGTTGGTTTGTTTTGTTTTTAATGACAGAAGCGTGCCTTTATAAAATACACACAGATTTGGGCAGCAGAAAAGGCTTTGGGGAAGACAGAGCATCTGTCTTGAGAAGGGCAGTTGACAGAGGTGGAAAAGTGGGCAGAGACTGAGGAGACCCAACACGTGGCTGGAGAGACCGGGCTCGTCCTTCCCGTGTGCCCAGCAGGTGCTCACGAAGCCCTGGGACAAGTTTGTGTCTCCTCCCCTGCAGGGCTGGGTCACCCTTGGTGGCTCTCGATGGCCCATGGGCTGAGTCCTTTGCCCTGGGGCTGGTGATTCCCATCACCCCCAGTGGCTGTGTGATGCCATGGGAGGAAATGCTGGGATTTCTTTACATTGATATTCCTATAGGACCCCTAGACATATAAGCACTCAAACTATGCGGGAAGGGTGTTAGAGCTGCAAATGCCCCAGATGCCCAGTTTGAGGTTGCCTGCACAGCCCTGCTTGGCTGCCTTGTGCATGGGTGTTAATGATACGATCTTTAATTATGTGATCAGGAAGCGTGTTTGCCTTGGATCCCTGCCTCGCTCRCCGCCTAAATTAACTCCTGACTCGAAAACAACAGCGAGAACCCTGCCCCGGTGCGTGGCTGAGCTGCGATCTGTTTAACTGGATTAACGAGCTTGTAAATCTGCAAACAGGATTAGAGACGAGAGCACCTTTATTGAGACATCTGGCTCGCGGTCGGGGCCGCGGCTGAGCGGGGGCTCCCCGAGGCGCAGGAGGACCCGCGGGTACCAGGGTGGGAGGCCCTTCATAGGACACTGTCCTCCGCGGTTTGGGGCTCGCTGTCTCAAATCTGTTGGCCTGAGCTGAATTGCAAGCACAAACTTCATGTCTAAGAAGGTGCAGCTCCGCTAGGAGCCACTGCGGAGATGTGCTGCCTGTGCAGGGAGGGAAGTTCTTCTGCACAGTTTCAGTAAATGACAACAGATGGAGCATTCGGGTTACCGCGTGGCGTGTGGGTACAGCGGCCATACACTCTTCTCGAAGGGAAGGTAGAGCTGGTTRGGCGAGGAGGCTGGGCTGGAGAGGAGGCTGTGATGGGTATGGAGAGCCCGTGGTGGACACGGTGCAGCGTGCACCCCAGGAGAGCCCCTGGGGCTTCCTGCCATGCGGTCTAGCGGATCCTCAGGGAGAGAGGAGCCTTTGGAGGTCCCTTTGGTGTGGTTTGCTCCGCTGCTCGTGCTGGGRAAGCTAAGCAGGATGCCGCCGCCTCCCAGAACCGTTTGTGGTACACGGGGAAGGCCAAAGGGAGGGAGCCCTTTGAGTTCGTGGTGAAGCAGCAGCGCGGGCGGGTCCTGTGGCTGGGGCGTGCAGGAGAGCGGAGGTGCAGGGAGGACGTGGGGAGCCGGCTCTGACTCGGGRGCTCTCCCCTGGCTAGACTGGCACCGACGGACACGCAGTGACAGCGTCTGGGTCGCACGGCCCCTCCGTGCCCCTCCATCGCTGTTAAGTGCTGTGCYCTGATCAGTATTTGGCTGCAGGGATTAGAATCTGTCTTTCCTCAGCAGCGTATCCAGAAATAAAAGAAGCGCTGACRAGGCAGGGCTGCTCCTCTTCATCTGGAGCCTTCCTCTTCCTCCACCAGCCTCCTGCGCACAGATAAGGCATCGCGGGGTTCCCCCCCTCATCCTGAGCATCCCCAGCCTGCAGGATGAGGACAGGGAGACAGAGATGGAGCCAAGCGCCTTCATTTTGGAGGGACCTACCCTGCCCTTTAGAGGAGTTTGCCCTAGGGAGGGTCAGCACTGCCTTGCTTGGGCACTGCAAGCTGGGAAGGCTGGAGGCACCACCAGGAAGGTAAAACCCAGYGTCCCTGGTAGGGAGGGATCCATTTCCCCCAGGAAGCCCTCCCGGCACCGTCTGTCGGGAGACGTTTCCCACCGTGTGTYGTGTCGGAGGAGCCGCTTCCGCCGCGGGCTGGGGACCCATGCTGGGGTCTCCCGGCTCCTGTATTTATACATCCTGCGTAGTTCTAGGTAATCAGAAAATGCAATATCGCTGTCACCAGCTCTCCGAAGACATCCAGCCTGAGTAATTTAACATGTCAGCATCATCCATCATGGAGACGCAACCAGCAAACAAACGAAAAAGCTCCTGCCGGGGGCTGGGACGCGGCTGGCGGTGCAGCCCGGGGACAGCCCGTGGCCTGGGACGGGCTGAGGGTGCAAGAGCGAGCAGGGATCGCTGTCCTTGCTGTCCTGGCCCTCTCCAAACGGGAGGAAAAGGGGAGTTCCCTGGGACTTCTTGACGCTGCTGCAGGTGCCGCATGGCTTGTGGAAGGAAGGCCATATGTCAAAATGCGTTTTCATTTCGATTCTTCAGCATTTTGGCTCCTTTGTTGCATTCTTTGGCATTTCAGGTCTTTCGGTGCGCAAGGGCCCAGAGTCTCACCCCATTTCGGAGCCAAGAGGCAGCTGCCTCGGTTCGATGCAGAGATTCTCCCCAGCCGCTGCCCTCGGTGCCCGTAGTATCCGCGAAGTCTCCGTGGTTGCACTGCTGGCTCCAGCCCAGCCTGGTTATCTGCCCCCTCCATGGGGTTATCTTGCAGACCGTTTTTGCAAATGGAGCACCTTTTTTTGTGCAAATTGCCCCTTCCCATGAACGACTGCTGTCCCGTGGCTCCGGTGGTCCATTCTGCACTCAGCAGTCCTTGGGGTGCTGACGTGAGGATGCCCGGGTCCCCTATGCCCACAACGGTGCTCTTGGGAGCTCGGGACATGTTCATCACCCATCGCCGGGGTGCTAACATGGCCTGGTCACCTTTAGGACCTTGATGGAGACGCTCAAGTGGTATCAGGTAATTAACGGCCACGCTTTAGTGCTCTGAATSGTGCTGGGCAGTAAGAACTGAGCTGAAAGCCCCGTCTGCACCGGCCGCTCGGTGCAGAGCGGGTGCCGGCACTGCCCTGCCTGGCCATGAGCAGGGATGAGCGGTGGCACCCCACGCGGCCCGGCCTCGCTAGCCCCAAACCCGCCCTGGAAGCCCCTGCTGGGGCAGGACACGGCCCGAGCCGGAGCCCGGCCRCCTGCAAACGGCCCCGTGGGGCTCCTGGTGCCGCTTTGCACCCGCCTCTCGTCAGGGTGATTCAGGGATTTGCAGGGCAGAAGGCAGCTCTGCTTTTCTGTTCTGCTGCCAAGAAACCTGGCAATTGCGCTTCTGCCTGGAGTGAAGGATTTTTTTAAAACAGTAAAATATTTTAATGGCAGTTTAAAGGGCCACTGTCAACCCCTAGAGGCCTCATTTCTTTAAACTTTCTATAAGAATTGAAAGGCTTCTGTCAATTAGGTTCTGGATGGCTTTTTTTTTTTAACGTCTGTCACTGCTCGGCGTTTCAGGGCTGGYGCATGGAGCTGATGGTGGGATCTGCCCGGGGAGACGAGCTGGGCTGGGGCAGGGATCCCGGCTCCGAGTGCCAGGGGATCGGGAGCTGGTGGTTGTTGCTTGTCCCGTAAATCACTCCTGGTGGCCCCATAAGATCCTGCACGTGGGCTGAGGCTACTGGCCTCACAACCCCATGCCCAAGCGGTGACACTGCTGATGGGGTTTGTTTCTCCTCGTTTGCTCGCAGGTGGTATCGGCTTCGGACGTGCCAAAGGAAACTCGGGCTCGGAGGCAGACGACGAGACCCAGCTCACCTTCTACACGGAGCAGTATCGGAGCAGGAGGCGAAGCAAAGGTAACGGTGCCATAACTCGCGTCGGTGCCAAAGAGGCAAGTGAGACAGTACAGGGTGGTCGGAATGGGGTCTGCACCTTGACTGTGCTGCTTGGTGGTTGGTGAGAGCTGTCACAACAGTGAGGTCCTCACCTAGTGAGGAGGGACCTCAACATTAGGTCTTTGCCTGGTGAGGTAGGGACAAAAAAGCCAAACCTTTTGGTAAAGGCATCCCAACAGGCACTGTTAGTGGTATTTCCCAGTGACGTTGCTGAATTTCTTGGTTTCTCTGCCCATTTTCTGTGTTAGTCACATTAAACGTTTAGGTAGCCCAAGCACTCGTTCCCAAGCCCCTTTCCTGCAACCTGCTCTTAGGCCAGTGGTCACATCCCTTGATGCTCAGGTCTCCATTTGCCACTAAGCATGGGGGCAACCAGGGCACCGACGTGTTGTAGCCCTCGATGGAGGGCGGAATCTGCAGCCCCTGTGCTGTGCTGAGGGTTGTGTGACCCTTTTCTGCTACGAAGGGGAGATGTCAGCTCTCCATGCTGGCCAGACCCATGTGCTTTGGCATATACTGTGTTCCCTGGAGAGCTGCACCGGTGGGTGAGGACATATCTGTGCTTGTCCTGGTGCAGYGGTGGGCCATGTTCACCGTGGCCATTCCTTAAGCTAAGCAAGACTGGGGCTTTTCTTTCTTTTTACCCATTATTTCCTGTGTGAAGCTCCTGCCTCACTGAAATTTCCCGTGCTTCCTCTCAGCGCAAAGGCAATTAAAAGGAACAAATTCAAAATGAGGGCTGGGGCAGGGACTTGCAGACAAAAGTCCCGCCAGGCTTTTTGTGACTTAGAAGAGCTGAGAAAATGAAATATCATCTGCAGCTGGAAATTAATATCCGCATTTGTGTTAGTCGCGTAACCCCGACTTGTTTTGTTTAGGACCCTCAGACCATTCCCATGGCTGGTCTTCTGCAGAGGACCACGGGGTCTCTGCAGTTGCTATTGCTGCATTTGAAAAGCCACTGCTAAGAATTAACAACACTGGGAAGCAATTTAGGAATTGCACAGTGGGGCTGCTCCCTCCGTTGTCCTTATTAAGCTGAGCACAGGCAGAGAGCAGCATTGCAGGGAGGTGCCCGCACCCACCACAGCAAACGCAGCCACGTTTATTTCAGTGATTAGGCAGTCGGATAAATGCTCACAATGTGTTTATTTCAATGTGCTCAATGTTTATCTCAAATTAGCTCAACACCTATGATCAGCTTGATGATTGCCCATTGGAATAAACACACACTCACAGGCGTATTGCATTTATTCCTTTGGAAAGGCAGCAAGCTCTTTCTTTTCACGTGTTTTAGAACGAAGAGAAATCCTCACTGAGCTGAAAATGAGCTTTTAATGGAAAGCAGAGAGAGATTTCAGGAGTTAAAGTTACCTGTTGTGGTATTAGCAGGATGAAATGATTTGCGATGATTCCTTCCTGAGAAGGAAGGAATTTTTTTCTGTTGCAAGTAATAAAAAAAGAAATGGTCCTGAAACATCAGTGGCACAAGGGAAAGATTTCTGAAATGTCCTCTTTTCAGTGAGTTACTCTGCAATACTGGACTTTGTGGAAGTCCTTGGGTACTTTGGAGAAGTTGCTGCAGTTTGTTTTCTTCAGCTAATGGGTTAGAACAAGGAGTGGGGGGAGATGGTGTGCTCTCCAGGTGTGGAMAATTGTTTTATAATGGTAAGCAGATAAAACTTTGCTTTCCTGCTGACTTTACATGCTTCTCCCTAGGTGAAGTATTCTCTCGGTCTCCCAACACACGCTGGTGCTGCTGGTCTGGTGCAAAGATATTCTTACTGACATACGTGTTGACTTGGGATTGTTTGCTTTTCCTCTCTTGTGTAGGAAATATGAAGGAATAGACAAATGGGAAGAATTCCTTTATTGTCGTTGAATAAGGGCTTGTTCACCTAGGCAACTTTGGCTGGGTTTGAAGGGGACATCAGGAAGAGCAGCTCCCTTGCATGGTTGCACAAAGCTGGGTYTGTTCGATCCACGCGAGGCTTTGACTGATGCTGCAAGAGCCTGGTTTATTCGTCTTTCCTTTTGGTTAAGCAAGGGCTGAGTTTTGCCTAACGTTCCCCCTGTATTTCCCCTCCTGTCTCGCTGAATTTTTCTGTCACTGTGTCCTTGAAAGGAATTTTCCATTATCTTTTAATTGACTCTCCTCTCCCTTGTGGAAGGAGAGCAATAGCTTAGTGGGAAGTCACAGTACCAAGCTCATAATTACAAGTACAGCAAAGATCCATAATTGGACAAGATCATAATTCTAATAGAGAAGGACGCATCATCAGATACAGTTAATTYTTACAATGATGTTCCCATATTGATGTGGTGATGGTTGTGTGTCATTGCGGGTGCTATGAGGTGGTTATTGAGTCGAAGGAGAGAGAGATTCCTTGTGAATTCTCTCCTTAGACTGGGATTTGCAGGACTGAGCATGGTTACTAATACTGTCAAGGCACTGATCACAGCTGATGTGGTGAGAAGTTTCCACTTAGGTGACACGCAGAGTCGAGTCATTTTTACATTGCTCTTTAAGTGGTCATAGGTTTATTTGTCCCCCGTACAAGAAGGCTGAATATTTGAGCCTGAGGATGTTCTTGGCGAGGTAAATTAGAAGGACATTCCCATGGGTAAATATTGCCCAAGGGAGAAAACTGTCATAGATGTRTTTGCCTGTTCTGGTATTTCAGGAGCATCAGTGTTATTGGCATCTGGTTTTGGTACTCAAATACTTGGAGAGATAGTTCTCATTAKGAACGTGGGCTCTGACAAGCTAGACGTTGACCGCGTGTGTTCTCTAGCCTGCTGCCCAGGATGTCCTCCTGTCTCTTAGGTCTGTATGATCCCTTTTGATTAAAGCTCTCATGTCTCTGGAAACTCTCTGGAGAAGYTGGTAGGAGGTAAAGGACGTAAAGCAGAAGAGGAATTTCTGTGGAGCCTTGGTCATTTTCTGGCTTTTGGGCTCAGTGCAGCCTCGACTAGAAACTGGAGCCTGGATTTGAGGTGGGAAAAGTGATGGTGTCCGTGGTATCTCTAAGCTGCCAGCTGATGCCAAGATAGACTCTCTTGCTCTCCTAATACTAACCTTTASGGAGGCATCTACAGTGCTTGCAGGACCTCTCCATCCACCACTGCTCCTTGATGGATCAAGGTGAGCGCCGGAGCCCTTGGTGGCAGCTAGATCACAAAGCTCCCTGCATTGCTGGCACGCGGTCTCGAGGGATCACCCGTGTTCTGTGCATGAATTTTGACTCGATATCCTGTTTTACCTCTCCGCAAAGGGAATACATGATGCAGCACGCTCCYAAAGAAAACAAGGCAGAAAAAAACTGATGCAACTCTCAAAGAAACAGTGTGCAAATCCTGAAACAGCATGGAGAGTGGTATGGAGCTAAATACACAGAGCCTTTTGAGACATTCGGCTCGAGTAGGGAAKGGATGGTTTTCTGCTTTCCAAAAGCCCTCGTTACTGACTCCACTGGATTTCCCAGACTTACTATTTCATGCAACCTGTTCATAATATTTTTGTGCTCTCCAGAGACCACCCTCTCAATCACCAGTGCTCTGCGTGAGCGCTGACTCTTCTCTTTCCCACTCCTCTCTGCCAACCAGGGAATGYGGGAACTTGCTTCCCRGGAGCAGAGGGCTGGYTCGGAGGATGGGGACTGCGTTCYGKTGCGCRGATGGCTCCTCTYTCCAAGGCTGCCAGTCGGTGCACGTTTCATCAGCGCTAAAGTCTCCATGAGAATCCACCACTGCTTTAGAGAGGCTGATCCCTGTCCCCTGTCGCCCATCGCGGGAGATTTCAAGCTTTGATTCTTCTCCTGGTTCTGTGCAGCGTGCGATGTGCTCGGTCAGGCCCTGCTTCTGAGCTTGGTGAAAGTAATAGAAGCAAAAATCAGAAAAATGGAGGCAGAGTCCCTTGGAGAAACCTTTTTTGCCTGTAGAATTGCCCCCTCCTGCTCTTGGGAGCYGTTGCCGTAGCCTCCTGCTCTCCCCGCCTGCCTGGGAAACGTATTCGGCTGTTCCTCTGCCTGAGCAGCTCCAAGTTCCTCTGCGTCGCCTGCCTCATGCCTATTAAAATACAGGAGGAAGAGGGAGGAAAACCAGCAGCATCATAATTCCAAGGCTGTATCAGGCTCTTTGCAAGGGCAGCCTGGGCCTCCCGGCTCCGGCTGGTGCCGCTAGTCAAGGACTGAGCGCATCTAATGAGTCCCCACGGCAAGCAAGGGAGGGCAGCAGGCGCCCGCTCCTCTGCCGCCTTCTCTCCTTCGGCGGCCGCTTCAGGCTCGGTGACGTGGGAACGTTCCTGCCCTTCCACAGCACTTCTTCGAAGGTGATCCCGGCGGGATGAGCCAAGGGTAAAGGACAACACGTGCCCGCAGGCCTGGAGCTTCCTGGCTGCCTCCGTTGGAGGATGCTGAGGCAGGAAAACATTCTTCAGTGCTGCCCTTGCTCCCCTATGAAAGGGACCTGGGCAGGGGGCCTCTCTTGAAGCCTTTTAGAAGAGAATGAGTGAAGCCTCCGACCCTGTCTCCACACGATGCTGCGGTCCAGGCACCGTCTCCCATGTGTGGGAGCACCGGGGAGCAGGACCGGCTGCAGTGGGARACTCCATCACCAAGTGCCCGGCGTGCCGGCATGCCCTGGGTGAATTAACAAAGTCCAATTATCTGCCTGGGATCGGTGTCGGCGGCACGCGCGCGCCCGGCGCAGCCTTCTGAGGGCTGTTAGAGCAACGAGCAGCCGCGCTTTGATCTGCCTCTGTGTTTGGCGTTTAAAACAAGGCCTTTTATAAGGGAATAGTCGGTATTCGGAATCCGTTACACGCGAGGCAGCTCCGCTTTGATCCTCTCCCGTCTCCGGAGGCAGCCGACGCTTCCTATTTCACGGGGAGCTCAGCGAAGTGTGGGAGGAAGTCGGGAAGGGTCCGCGGTGCCCGTGCCCGGGGAGGGCAGCGTGTCGCCGCCTGCCCCATCACGGCGCTCGGCTGGACTCGTCACCGGCCCCTCCGGCTTCTCCTGCACCGCGATGGAGGTGGCGGCTGTTGCACGTGTTCCCGGAGGCGCCGCGGGGTCTGCTTATTTATTTATTTATTTATTTAGATGGTATCTGATACAGCCCCAGCGAGTAATTGAGTGTTTGAGAGTGAAAAATTATCTCTGCGGCTTGGCCCTTATCTTGACAGCAAAGCAGCACTTTTTAATTTAATTTTGTCGGGCGCGCGCGGGTAACAAATTTCACTAATCGCCGGCTGTCGCCCTCCGCATGGCAACGAGCCTCGGGCTTCCCGGGAAGCGGCGCTGGGCACGGGCGGGCGCAGGGCGAGGGGCAGCGTTTCGGGGCCTGGGGCTCCAGGGGAACGGATTTATAGCCAGCGATTACCTTGTCTCTCTTTCCTATAGGGATATGTTTTCGTTATGCGTGTCGGAAATCGCCTGCTTTCCTCCTCAAAACGAAGCCTTCTGGCCAGGCTGGCCCYTGTGTTTGTGTGCTGCAAAACTGAGAGTCATTTGGGGTTTAAAACAAACAAAATATTGGGCCTTAATTCCCGGAGAAGTGTTTCCATTGATTTGCAGGAGAGCAAATTCCAGCGCAGGCAATCTCTGCCGCGAGATATATGGCTGTTTCTGTAAGGTGATTGTATCTCCACCGAGTCAGTCCCGAGAACATGAAAGCAAAACCGACTTCATTGATTTTAATTGCCCATGCCAAGAGAAATGCAAAACAGCAGCAGCGTGAGCGGCCAGAGAACAAACGGGCTTTGCACAAATTYTGCTCCACGGTGGCTGCCGGGGTCATGTCCCTGCGTAGCGGCAGCATCTCGGTTGTCCTTGCTGTCCCAGCCTCCCCTTTGCTCGTGTCCCTCCAGCCCGGGAATAATAAGGGAGCYGGAGACTGGTGGGGATGTGGAAGCCCAAATCCAGGCTGTGTCCACGGCTYGCCTTGAGTCTCACGGCTCGTCCAAGGCAGCAATGGAGAAGCTGCCTGCTCGAGGGGGCTCTGCTGGGTCTCGTGCTGGTGTGCTGTGGTTCGGAGCATCCCTGCCTGCTCCTGGGCTCCGCAGGGCGCAGTGGAGGCTGGTGGAGGTGCCACCCGTGGGCTGSGAGAGCCCTGGCCAGCTGGGATGAGGAGCTTTCCCATCCCATGCTGTGTGGCTGGCCACGGGCGTGCCCAAGTGGGGACCGTCAGTGCTGGGAGGACCTTGTGGAGCAGACGGATTGAGCCTGGGACCCCTTCCCAAAGCGACCTGGTGCTCCGGATCGTGGCGCATCGGGATGCAGCACATTGCTGAGCAGTTGAGGCACTCACCTTGCCTCCACTGCACCCTCTCCATCCCCGASCTTCCCGGATGGCGGGAATACATCTTAATATCGGAACGGCCTCGCAACCTCATGGGTTGTGCTCTTATATCAGGTTGGGGCGGCTTGCAAAGCGCTCGGCATTTAACACCCACATGCGGCGACCGCTGCGGGCTGATAAAGAGGAGGTAATTAAAGTTCAGTCTTTTTTATAGACTAATCTCCCAAGCATATATTTACGAGCCTGATTTAGAAACATCATATTACCAGGAGCACAAGATATTTGTGTTGCTTGTAAATCCATATGTGTTCAGGGCGTACCTTTTTTTAAAAACTTGAGGTAACGCTGCCAATCCCGAAATAAATGAGCCTGGGACTTGTTTGTTTTCCTTCCTCTCCCTCCTCTTTTTGGGGGTAGGGAGAAGCCTACAAAGCAGCGAATAATTAGCTGCGCGAGGCAATGATATTTCAGAGGAGACTCGGTGTGTTTGGAGGGGCCRTTTGCAGCACGTTTACACCGGTGGCTTTGAATTTATCTTCATCTTGCAGCAGGTGCAAAATCTTGGGGGGAGTTTGGTGCTTTGCAAGCTGTTTTTTAAGCTGTCTGCAAAGGGACCTGCACGTTCTCTGGGAGGCCAGGGCCTAATTGGCAGCAAAGTTTAAGGGCAGGGGGAAAAATCCCCCTTCTGAAAGCTGGTGATGGCAGGAGCCCCTGACCACGGCCCTGGCTGCTTGTGTGAGGTCAGAGGCTTAGAAGGTAGGTTTTTATTCCTGAACTTCTCTTGTGTCCCAGTCTAATTAAGATGTGGTTAATTGGATCAGTAGCAGGAAAAATCTCAGGTGCAAATCGCCCCTAAAACTGAACAATTTCTGCCRCTCTCACCTTTGCTCTCCCCAGGTGGGCATCTGAGGCTGGGGGGAGAGGTTGTTTCTCCCCGATTCTTAAAGAAATCATTTTTTCCCACCGTTCTTCCCTCCTGCTTGGTGCCCAACGTGGTTCCTGACCTTCCCTATGGATTCCTTTCTGGACCCAGTGACCGAACTTGGAGCCCCAAATCCGTGCCCCAACTTGACATCCATGTCTGGGGGATTCCTCAGTCTTGACGTCTGTCTGCTTGCACATTTCCTTCCTTGGCTGCCTCCTCTTGGTCGAATGAGTTTGGTACCAGCCTGTTGAGTTGAACAGAGTTTGCAGGTTTGCAATTCAAACATCTCAGAAGCCCTGAGCTGGCAAAGGTGGCAGACAGAGCACAGGGCTCACCCGGGCAAAGCTCTGCTCTGCGGCCAAGTGAGTCAGTCTGGTCAATCATCAGCTGCGGGATGGGCTTGGATCCCCTCGAGGCAGCTCCTCGTTTGGTCTCACATCTTGAACGCCGAGCCCTGGGGAGCCCGTTGGGCTTTACTTAGTTAGCAGTGGGTTGTAAAACCCACGTTTGCCTGTGTTTTTAGAGGCCTGACGCTGAGCTGTTCATCTCCAGGTGGGTGGTTAAACAGAGTGCAGAAGTGCTTACGCCGGAGCGTTAGTGGTCTGAAGAGCAGGCGATGGGATGGAAAACGAGAGAAATGTCGCTGTGTTGAAAGAGCGAGGGAAGGATCTGCTTTCCTAATAGCTTCCTTCAAACCACGAGCAATAAAGAGCTCAACGGGAAATGCAATTGCCCTTGGAGCAGAAGTCTCCTTGTTTTGGTTCAGTTGGTCAGAGCCAATTTTGGGCCATTCTGCAGGTCAGTAATTAGAGATGTGATGGATACG
This sequence comes from Eudromia elegans, assembly GCA_003342815.1. Taxonomy (NCBI): domain Eukaryota; kingdom Metazoa; phylum Chordata; class Aves; order Tinamiformes; family Tinamidae; genus Eudromia; species Eudromia elegans. Next base: position 6,833,705 of record PTEX01000017.1, read on the forward strand.
AGTGGGAGACGGAGCCAGCGGGGTTGGGAAGGTGGTTACATGGGACTTGCAGCACGTTGTCCCTTTCCTCATGCAACCAAGCTCAAATTTGGGGATCTCGAGCAGGKTTTTTGCTGCTTCAGGCTCCTGTGCCCCCTTCCCTCTTGGTTAGGCAGAAATCAGCAGCCCGTGGGGGTCACAAGGAGGGGATGGATCCTGGAGTCTGCTGCCCTGCCCATGTCACAGGGTGCAGGAAAGGTGCCCTCCTCGTGCCTGCGGATCCGGCCCTTGTAGAAAGGGGATAATGCTCACCTGGCTCGTAAGGGATTTACAACTTAATGTTTGCAAAGCGCTTTAAGACCCTGGATTGAAAGGTGATTTATAATGGCAAAATTCAGTGATTCAGTGTTCTCCAGTCTGTTGTMTATCTGGCTGTGTCCAATTATCCTGATTGTAGCTTTTTCTGCTCTTTTTTTTTTCTCCTTATTTATTTCTTTTCTCATGAGGAATGCCAAGCAAAAGCAGGGCTTCCTCGTGGTGGGCTCCATTTGCCCCAATAGGGGACAAGTTTTTGTCCCGAGGAGGTTCTGACTTACACTGGCCATAGCAGTGAAGAGTGGGGAGGGGAAAAAAAGAGCATGCCAAGGTGAAGGGCATGAGACCAGCGATAAAACTGGGCGTAGGAGTGGGATGGTTTCAATGACGTGTGCCTAAGGAGAGCCTGAAAGGTGCTTCGTAAATGGTCGTTTTGTGTCCTCGTGGTGGTCACAGGGGAAGGACTTCTCAGCTGCTTCTGCTGTCCTGCGAATGGCAGCAGGAGTGTCCCCTGCAGAGGAGGCTTTTGCCGGGCATCCCGCCYGTCCCCTGAAACACAGACGGGAACAAGGGCTCAGCCCGCAGGCGAATTCCCTGCTCCGGCACTGGGAGTTCTGAAACTGGAAGCGATCGGAATATGAGGTGAAGCACCCGAGCACTGACTGGCTTGATGTATTTCCCCTTCAGTTTTTGAACAGAAATTTTCTAAATCTCTTTGTTGAGGGCAGGGAGCAAGGGGGGAATGGCTGGATGGGGTTCAACAGCTAAATCAGTGCCCTGGATTCAGAGCAGGGATGTGGGCAGCTCCACTTGGCCATCTCCAGCTTCTGCATTGGCACAGACACATCCTCACTCTCTCTCTGGCATTTCCACGCTCTCCGGATGGTTTCCAGCTGCCATGGGGCAGCCTCCCAAACCTCAGCGAAGGGACTCAGTGTGGAAGGAGGCTGGAAAACTTGGTGCTGGTGCAAGGTAGTCATGTTGGTGGCCTTGGGATGAGCTGCACCAAGCTACTGTGGCCTTCATGGGTGGAGAAGGGAAAAGAAAAGGGGCCAGTCCATTCCAGGTCACTGGGGACAACCCCTTGGTGGGTGGTGGGGACCTCCTGGTGAAGCAGAGAGGTGGGCAGAGCTTGTCACAGCCACTGCATCAGCGGAGGATATCRAAGGCAAAAGTGCTCATGGCCTGTGCTGAGGACCTGTCCCTGAGGCCACCAGGTCTCTCAAAAATCCCGTCTCTTGCCTGTTTTTGTTCCTTTCTGCTGTGTAGTTCGTGGTTTGTCTGCCCACGGAGCTCAGGGACCTGCTTTGGGGCTCTGAGCACCTCGGGCACCCTGGCCCGGTGCTGCAAGAGCCACCCAGGGACCTGCAACCCGCCACCCGTGGTGGCCACGCTGCCGTTGGAGCTGCCGCCTCGCTCGGGTTTCACTCTGCTCCGCTTGCTTGAAGAATTCCCAAGGAACCGCGACGCGGTGAGAGCCACCACAGGAGTGACCGCAGAGGCCACCGCAGGTCCCGGGCACTGGGCGGGCGGCCTGCGAGGCCACTGGGAATGGGCAGGAGGCTGCCAGGGATGGGGATGCTCCAGACCAGCCCGGCCTGCTGCAGAACTGTCCTCCTCCCATCGGAAATGTCACAGAGAAGCCTTTAGTGAGCCGGGTGTGGAAGATACCGTCAGCCTTTTGAGTGACAAAACAAGCATTTTGTGTAATACCTCCTGCCTGCAAAAAGCGGCTGGCTCCGTAGGTTGCTCTGTTGTTCCTTGTAGTCCCTGTGCGATGTCTGAGTATTGAGATATATCCGTATAAATAATTAACACCCGCTGGTGCTGACTAAAACCTCCAGGCGGAGGTTTTTCTTGGTGTCAAGCAAAGTGAATGATACCGCGATACAGGCAGCCCTTGGATTTGGCTTGGTTATTTCTGTGACTTGCCAAAATTTGTGTGATGGAGCAACGCCGAGGAGAGGCTGCAGCTGCCTTGCTTGGGGAGCCTCTTGGGACTGGGAGCCTCTCGGAACTCTTGGAGTTTGGTTGGGGGCAGCCAGCCCTGAGACCAGGGAGAGAGCAGGTCGGTGTGGGCCCTCCAGGAGAACCCATTTCTAAGGTCTCCTGGAAGATAGGGTGACCAGCCAGATGTAACCCGATGAGTTAGACAGCATGAATGTTCGAAAAAATAATAATAATACTAATAACAGAAAATGTGATTGGAAAGCTGGAGTTTGGAGATTTAAGAAGCATTTTAGGTGCTATTGAGCAGTGCATCGGTTTAAAATACCTGCTCTTCCCTGAGGCACACCAAAGTGGGAGTGTCCTGCCTCAGTTTCCCTTCTTCCTCTGTGTTTGCCCTGCTGTGAGGGTGAAGCACCGTGGTGGCCGCGCACCCCGGAGCCCATGGGACGTGTGCGGCCGTGCAGACGTGAGGGGAGGCTGAGGAAGGTGCTGGCACAGTTACTTCTTTCTCAGCATGAGCCGCTCTTGATGGATGGGGCTGGGCTGGTGCTTCTCCTGATGGACAACGTGCTGCTCTGCCGCTCTCATCCCTCCTTTACCCTCTGCTCTTATTCCTCGTTTACCCTCTGCTCTCATCCTTCCTTTACCTCGCACTCTTATTCCTCCTGCTCTCTCTGCCCTCCAGGTTCCATGAAGAGCCCTGTGAACAAGACGGCTCTGACCCTCATTGCCGTCAGCTCCTGCATCCTGGCCATGGTGTGCGGCTCCCAGCTCTCCTGCCCGCTCACGGTGAAGGTGACTCTTCACGTACCCGAGCACTTCATTGCTGATGGTAAGTCCCGCCGGTGACTTCAAGGACTGTTTTGGATGGGGGAGTCTGTCACTTTGCTGCCAACTTACACCAGCCTGACACAGGACCTTAACGGTGCCACGTGTGTAGATGAAGGGTACAGCGTCTTAGCGGTGGCAGCAGCCCAACAGTCCATCTGTGTCGTGGTGCAATGAATTGGGGAGGAAGGTATGAGGATGAATTGCAGGTCAGCTTGCAAAGCAGGAAGGCTCTTCTTTTAAGTTGCATTTCTCTTTTCAGTACTAGAATTGTTCTGCCCCTGTGTTCTCCCTCTGTCCCTGTTCCCATCTCCATAGATTTGGTGGCCTCATACTTGGGAAACTGCCCTTGCTCCAGAGATCCTCTGCATTCAGCTGTGGAGTCCTCTTCTCAGAGGAGTGTGGCATGAATGCCAGTAGACCTGAGGCAGAAGTCTCCAGTGTGTCATTACTATTATTAATAATAATTGTGATGGATGGGTATTCCTCTTTTCCTCTGATGAGCCCTGGGAAATGGCACAGAAATATTCCTGTCCTGCAAGAGGAAAGCTCTTTGTCCCAGACYCTCCTGGCTGTGTAGAAAATGAAATTGCTGATATTTGAGCAAAGGCAGAGATGTTTTGAAGAGTTAGACGAGGGCTGCTGTCACTATTTATTGCTTTCTCCGACCGGGCTCTTCGCGTTTGTTGTGTTTCACTGACCTTTTCCACATAATGTGCAGCGAGCGTCAAGTGCAAGTTTTCAGTAACACGAGGGCAAATTTCATTTTCTTCCTGSAGACGGGGCCCATTATTCAGTCGGTTCCAATTCTTCAGCTCCTGCGCTTGTCTCACTGAGCAGGGTGTGATGAGGGGGCACTTTGCCAACAACACGTGGTGCGGAGCCGGGTACGGAACCGGCTGCACCGCTCTCCTGCATCCCGGGGCTATCCATGGCTCCGGTGTTGGGATGGGGGCAGATCTAGGGAGAATGAATATACTGGTTAGGGCAGATGCGTAAAAGCTGGGACACCGTGTCAGCAGCAGAGTGCAAAGAAGAGGATCTTAAACCATCACCTTGCGATGGGCAGGAATTCTCYAGCCTGCTTTAAGTGGGGCTCACGCCTGCTGAGTGGTTTCTCCTTGGCCTTGATCCGAATTCACAGGATGTTCCCTGCACTGTAGCGCTGATGGAGCCTGTGCTCCCCCCAGCCCTACCGCAGAGCTGCCCCGGCAGCAGCTCATCCAGCTCCTGCGTCTCTGCTGCAACAATGCCCGTGGGAATGAAGTTCTGCATGGCCAGGGGGTTAATATTCCCTGTGCAAACAGTGCTGGAGCGTGAGCCCTTCTCTGTGGTAATCCCTGAGAACACTGCTTAGCTGCTAACGCTGGAAATTGCTGCCTAATCGCAGGATACGGAGGATATCCTAAAAGTCAGACTTTGGCCTTAAAGAAAAGAGGAGGAGCGAGTCCACTCTTTGGTCTCAGAGTGGGTGAACTGGACTTCAGAGGATGGGAGACATGGAAGAGGGAACTTGTTTGTGAAAGACTTATAAATATTGTCTAGGCTGCAAAGAAGTGTTGTGGAAGGTTTCACAGATTGTCATTCTGAATAGCCAGAGAAGAGAAACTCTTCTTGTGCTTGGGAAACTGCACCAGGATCGTGTGCCTTTGAGCCAGGTGCTGTCCAGCTCGATGTGAACCCCATTCTCAGCCTGCAGCAGATAAACTGGGACAGGAATATTATTCCCATTTCAAAAACAGTTATGGTGAGACAGAGAGAGCCCCAGTGACTGGTAGAAGGTCAAAGAACATAGGAACTCAGTGGTTCAAATAGGCAGGCAGGAGCCCAGCATCCTTCTCCAGGGCTGTGATTCTAACCCAGGAAAGGGACCTCATCCACAAAACATAAACCAGACTGCAACGTGACTCCTTAGTGTTGAAGTGAAAAGGGAGCTGAGCGCTTGTCGCCAGGACGGAGGTGGCAGTGCAAATTATGCAAATACTGAGAAGGCTCGAATGGAGATGACAATGAAATACCAATAAAACAGATTAATATCTTTGAAACTGGGGGAAATGGGATGATCTCCAGTCCTGACTTAATGACTTTTCTAAAAAGGAGCTGGCAAGAGGACCGGTAGAAACGGTTTGGAGAAGAATTAAAATGAGCTTTGTAATGAAACTGTAAAATATAATTACGAACTGCAAAAACTTTTAAAATTTTTTTTATGTGAAACAGTCATATTCTTCATGTAGAAGSAGCAGAGACATTTTGCAGTGGCGATCAGTTTAAGTGGGATTTCACCCTTTTACGTGACAACCGAGTCCCTTGTCTGGGAAGGGGACGTTGCTAAAAGTTGTCCCCTGTCTTCTGTAACAGCAGCTTCCCAGTCCTCGCCAAGCTGGCAGCAAAGGGTTAGAAAAGGTTACCAGGCAAGGGAAGGATGCTCTCTAATTCCTTTTTGATAGGCCGAGCTTCAGTTGAWGCTAGGAGCCAAGGAAAACGTGAAAGCAGAGAAGCTACTGACRCCTCTGCAGGAAAAGCCGAACAAAGACAGGGGCTGAAAGAAATCCCCCTCCCAGCAGGTGAAGACTCCTCTTTGGAGGCAACTTCAGGTGCCAGCGAGCTCCTGCCAGCACCCAAAGCCGAGCTGGGGTGAGGAGAGAGGGGGCAGAAACCCACGGAGTGCCCCTGGCCTGGGCAAGGAGCAGCTTTCCCCTCTTGAGCACTGGCGTTAGTGGAAGAGGCTCCTGGGCACAGCAGGGACGGGACTAGAAGCCAACACCAACAAGGACTAAGGGAATGCTACAACAATCCTCACTGCCCTTGTTTCCCTCTCGGTTCATCTTCTTCCTTTTGTTGGTTTGATGGGTCCCCCACCTCCAAACAACTATTATGTGGTTTGCACAGCTGCATTGGCCCCTTTTACAGGGCAGCCACATCCGTGGCACAAACCGAGGTCCCCGTGAGCAGCTCGTGCCCGGGCTGCTTCCCATGGGCCTCCTGAAAGGAGGAGGCTCCTTGGCCATGTGGGGGCTGCGTGGGGCAGAAGAAGGTGCTGGTTCTGTCCCAGCCCACCCAGGCTGCAGAGAGGTGCAGGTGGTTCCATTAAACCAATAAGGATGGGGAAGCCTTGACTTCTTTAGGACCTCCCTTGGTCTGCAGGAGAGGGTGGGTTTCTCCCTCTTATGCCACCACTTACTCCATGCTGGAGTAGATCTCTTTTTAAAAAATTATTTTCTCCTTTTTCTCATTCAAAAATGTTTTCAGCATCCGTGCCTCCCTTTGGTTACCGTCACCCCTCCAGGGGCCAGAAGCCTCCCCTTGGGGACAACCTCTGCCACCGCTGAGCAGAAGGTGCCCTTCCCATTTCAGAGCAAGTTCCAACTTGCAGAAAGGATCAGAGCCGCTTTTATGAGGATTAGGAAAAGCAGAGCTATTTTCAGAGAGACAGTTTGCAGCGTTGAGGGTGGAGGAAGGAGCGAGCCCCTCCGCCGCAGCGCTGCAGCCCCTTGCGAGCGCGTTAGCCACTCSATGGGGCGCGTGCGGTGGTTTTTCTCCTGCGAGTAATCGCTCAGAAAGTGGAGGCRCCGGCGGTGGGAGCTGCTTGCAGGGAAAGCAGGGCTGGGAAAGATACCCTGGAGGATTCAGCCTGGAGTGTGTCCTTGCTGCACAACAGCTTGAAATATGGTATCAATTAAAGCTTCCCGTTTTTACAGCCTGCGCGGAGGTTATAGATGCCGTGGGTGGATGTTTGTATCTGGGTGTTTTAGTGGGAGCGCTAGGTGAGATCCTCTGTGGCGTGTGGAGGGAAGGAAGAGCTGCATTTAGCCAGGGGCTTGCAGGGCTGTTTTATAAGTGGAAATAAAGGAAAGGGCAGAAACTAGCTTTCAGTCACATCAGGGACATCTCAGAACATTTGCAACCTCTGTCCCTCCTCTGTGGAGATGCCTGCCAGGGACAATGTGCTAATCCCTCATCCTCGTCGCTGGGCTCTGCTCTTGCGGTGTATGTAGGTCAGTGAGCAAAGGTACCAGGCGGGCRGTGACTTTCCTGCCAACTACCCTTGGCCTCCCGTGAGCCGTGGGGCTCCTGGCCCCGGAGCAGGCTGGCCGAGCATCTTCATGCAGGAGTTTCTGCTGCTCCTCAGTGCGCTTCAGGCACAGCTAAGCATCCCCATGGTGAGCAGCRGCTCCCTGTTCATTGCAGCCTGGGGAATCTCAGGGCTGAGTTGCCCTTGGGACCGCAGAGGATGCTGCAAACTGAAACAGCTTTGGGTTTGAGCCTGCGGCAGGCGGGAGGGCGTTGATTTGAGGATGCTGTGTCTGGTTCTGCATGTGCCTGGCACGCCTGCCTCTCCCCATGCGAACGCTGCTGCCCCGTGATGGCCGCACGGCTGATCGGTAATTGTTTCATCTGAAGATTATTCATTTCCTTCCCCCCGATTGTTTCCTCCAAGACGCCGATGGAATTGGATGCCGCTATTAGCAGCTTTTGTTAATTTTCCCCAAAGATTGACTGAGCTCTGCCGGCTGCAATTGCTGGGCTCGCGACAACTTCTCATTTCGGTTTTAATTAAATTTGTTGCTTTAAATTGTTTGCTTCTGACATCTCCCGCTCCATCCTGCGCAGCCCTCGGAGGTGACCGGGCGCCCGCTTGGCTCCTCGGACGCGTGCCCGCCTGCGCGCTCCGTGCGTGCGGCCGCATGGGAATGAGCAGCCGAGCCCGGGAGCGGCGGCAGGACCGGCCACCTCTCTGTCAGCACCAGCCCCGTTTCCCGCGCTTGCCTTTATAGCAAGGTGACGCTGGGCGTGCTCTTGGGTGTGCAAACGAAGCACCCCGGKTTTGTGCTGGAAGGATGGGGAAGGAGGTCTGATCTCAGTGGGAGCTGCCTGAGCTTCCCTGCCAGCAAACAGGAGTCCCAGGCTCCCTTGTGGGTCAGAACCTTATTAACACCTCCTGAAATCAATAGAAGGAATTGCCTGGCTTTAAATCGGGTTTTCCTTCTGCAGTTCTCTCAACCACGAGCGGTTCTGTCTCACAAAGGCGTGCAGACCCGTGTCAGTGCCTCGGCAGAAGCAATCTCCTCCCGCTTGGGAGCCTGGCCGAGCCGAGTGCCACTGGTGGCTGCGTTGGGGACAGCTTTGCACGTTGGGTTTCATTTCCCCGGCGCCGATGGAGCGGGGCCCTCCGTGGCGGCAGCACGGCTCGCTGCTCCTCCCGCGCCTCTGCGGCTGCCGGGGAAATGGGAGCAAATGGCTGCAGCGTTGCCAGATATGAACTCTAAATATTAACATCAATTTATAAACTGTATCAGCCGGGATCAAAGGGATTCCGAGACTGCTCGGCGGCGCGAACGCTCTTTGCATGAAGAACTAATGCGATCCTGTAGGCTGAAGTACATCATGTTTTTATCGTTCCCGTGACAGGCTTCTGATCCGGAGCTCGTTTCTCTCCGTTGCTGGCCCGGCACCCCCGCCCCTTCACGCTGTGAGCCAGAGCAGCCCTGCAGCCCCCTTCCGCTCGCCCTAGCCCGTGGATCCGAGGGGAGTTGTGGTGTCCCAAGGTGGGAGCAGGGAGCYGCGTCTCCTAGATTGGCAAGCTCAGAGCGGTGTGGTTTAGGTGGGAGGTTGATGAGGAGGGGTCAGGGCTCGCTGGAAGATGGATGGAGGGGCTCGTGTCGGCGCCCAGCCCCGCGGGAGCAGAGCGCGTCCCCTCGCAGCGCCGGGACCGCGTTGGCATCCGGGTGAGGACGCGTGGGATAACGGCAGCGGCACCCAGGGCGGCAACGCGGGGAACGCTTAATGAGCTCGCGGAGCTGGGAAGCTGCCGTTCCACTTGGTAATTCCCCGGACACGCGGTGGTGTCGGTGGACGGTCTCTTGATGAGGAGGCATGAGCTTGCCTCCATCCGGTGCCTTATTAACCTCGCGCGTGCCGCCTGCCTCGCTGTGTTGTCTGCTTTGGCGCTCCCAGGAGGGCGTTTGGACTTGGTGCCAGACACACAAACTCCTCCATTCACAAACATTTTTTGTGGTTGTTTTTTTTTTTTTAAAGCTTATTGTGCTTCATCCATCATCTACCTCATGGATTAGATTTAGACTGGATTTCTCTGAAGTCTTGTCCGACMTCTAGAGAGCTGAGAAACAGCCCCAGGCTGGAGCGTGGCAGTTGGGAGATGCTGAGCATTAAGTGGAAGGTTTTCTTTAGGAATCTCATTTTGTTTTAGCCATTGCTGCCTCAAATGCCCGCTGAGGACATGCCTGTGTTGTTACGAACGCTTCTGCGGCTCTGTTGTCTAAGAGCTCCATGGAGGGTGCTGTGGTTGCTGGGAAGTTGACTGTGGTGTCCCTTGAGTCCCTTTGCAGGTCCCCATCCAGTCCTTGTGCAGGGAGGGGACCTGGAGGACACGGATTAAGGACAAGGCCGGGGTCACGCTTGGGCCTGCTGACATGCAGACCTGAGAGAGAGAGAGACCTGAGGTTGGAAGGGACCTCTGGAGATGCTGCAGCCCAGCTCCTCTCCGGGCAGGGACACCTCGAGCGCGTTCCTGAGGGTCACGAGAAGAGACCCAAGAGCGAAGCTGGCCGCCCACAGCAGCTSTTGAGTTTGGGTTGCTTTTGCTCAATGAAGCACTTCAGCAAGGAGCTCGAGGAGCAGCCTAAAGCTCTCCCAGCCACACCACGAGCGTGGCGGGTCCCAGACCCCTTGGTTCGACAGCAAGCAGGACTTCAGCCCGCACCCCTTGCAGGAGTCAAATCCGAATCCACCAGCACCTTCTCGCTCCAGTGTTTTGGTTCCATGTGGATTTGGAAGAACATATGCAAGGCACTTCCCATATTGAATTAAAATGCAAGTGTTTTTTTTTATCAGGAGTTCAGCCACAGTGAAAGCTAGAGGGGCTTCCAAGAAAGGAGAGAACTGTGAGAATTATCAAGCAAGTGCCATTTAGCTATTGAAATGTAACTCTGCTCCTCCCATGGGGAGGAAAAAAAGGTGGTTTGAGTCTTAACTGTGATTACGTGGAGATTCGTATCACAAATTTGCCTTGCCCATGTGAAAAACGTGTGATTTTGAGCAGGTTTCTAACAGGCTGGCAGGTGCTGCAGGKCGGGAGCGCTGGTGCAAGCCCAGGGCAGCCTGGAGTCAAGCGCTGCTTGTGATCCAAGGTGCATTCAGATAAATGAAAGGGAAAGGAATACGTCTAAACTTTTCCTGTTTAAAAAAAAAAAGTACCGACTTAACTTTTCGGTTGAGTCATCTCCCCTTTATGAGCGAGAGAAAATACTTGAAAAGCAAGATGGAATTGAAATCTCAGCTTTGAACCGGGTGCGATTGTCTCCCTGCTTTCAATTTAGAGTGAAGAATGAAGAATTCACATTTGAAGAGGTGAAATAATTCCAAAATTGCCAAGTCTGGAGCCAGGGGGAAGAGGGGGAGAAGAGAGCTGGGCACTGCATGAATCCGTGGACTCAATCTTCCACCAAGCCCCATTTTCTTGCTTAGGTTGGTGTATGTCTGTGCTGGGAGTTGAACCTGCGTCCAGCTCTTTAAAGCTTCTGAAGCAAATTTAAAAAGTGGAATATTTTGTTCTCCAGCACAAGGTTTGGAAAGAGAGCGCCGATCAATGGAAAGAGCTGATTAAGGAGGAGTTGCCTTTTTGGGAAAAGTTCTTTCAAATTTAGCAAGAGAAGAAGGAAGAGGGGGGACTCGAAAGGAATTGAATAGAGTTGTGCTGTGTAGGTAGAATTCCTGTATAATAGAGCGGGAGGTTCTCTTGTAGAGTTTGGGGAAAAAAMCATAATAATAATAATAATTCTGTGCAATTGTTTGATTCTGCTGGGGTGGGTGCACCGCGAGGCCCTGCGCTGTGACCTCCCGGAGCACTCAAACACAGAGCACCGGTTTTAGATCAAAAGGAGTTTCGTTGGCCGAGACGGGGCGAGTGGACCAAAGAAGAGAAGGAGGATGGAGGGAAGAATAAATAGGAATTCTTCAAAAAGAAATYATTTTTTGATCTTTGCTTTTAAAAATTAAAAAAAAAAAAAATAGAGAAAGGGAGGAAAAAAAAATAGAAAGCCCAAGCCTTTCGGCTGCCTTTTGGGTGCTTTGTTCTTTTCCCTTGTTAAATATCTATTCTGAGYCGCTTTATCCTGTTTTGTTCTGGCAAATGATTTTTGAAATGTCAGAGCTTGATGCCTCTTTTGTGACGGCTTAAGCGCTTCCCCTGCACTCGGAAAGAGACCCGTGCCTGCCAGACRGGAACTTTTCCCACTGTCGGAGCTTTGATGGGAATTGGGGAAAGGGGGAGGAAAACCCCATGCTTGCCAGAACCCAAACAAAACCTGGTAAAGCCCTCAGGGCTGGATGCATCGCGTGCGGAAACCTCAGTGCAGCGAAGCAGAGGGTCCATCTTGCAGCCCTGGGGGCTACAGGGCCGGTGCTTCCAACGCTTTTATTCCTCCATTCAGCTGGTTGATCCACCTTGGTGGTTAYCTTGCCTTGGACCCTAAGTATTGCCCTGCAAYRGGAATTTTACCGCGCTCCCGAATGRGAGAGTCGCCCCAGGGTGCTTGCAACGGGGCAGGTTTGATTTTGGGTGCTTCCATCCCTCGTGGATATCGTGGTTGCTCAAACRTGAGCAGGTAAAGAGGAACGTCCATCTGAGGGTGCTGCCTGCTTGGCCGAGCACCCGTGGCAGCTGCACAGGGCAGTTTGCACCTTGGTGGGGTGTCCCAGGGGCTGCTCAGGGCGTCGCATCCCTCCTGCACCGGCGTTCATTAAAAACCTGAGACGTGGAGAGAACACGTCTGGCTGAGCCTTGCRACAAACCAAAGGCGTTTGAAGCGGCTCCGTCTTGGAAAGTGTTTGCTCTGGGTAGTTTCTGAAAGGATTTGATGTTCAATCTGCTCCTTTTCAGCCTTTCATGATATTTTTGATAACTGCATGCTGGCGCCTTTGAAAGTTGTGTCGTATGTATCCATTCTATGAAAATAAAGGGGAAAAAATATGTGTAAAGAGGCTTTGAAAGCTTCAGAATTTTAGCTTTCAAAATATTTGTAAAACTCCTTTTCCTGTTTTTTTTTCGTAGGCAAGCTACGGAAAGGCTCAAGATGGGGGGGTGTGTTTGTTTGTTTTTATCCTGAGTAAGTGATGAGAGTGATGAGAGTATCTAAGAACACGCCTGAAAATCTTACGTGTCTGAGCTGTGACACACTCAGCTTCAAAGATGTGAGAAATTTCCTTGCTGGAAAATCTCCCTGCCTCCCTCCCTCCTGGGAAGGAAGGAAAGTGGTTACAATTAATGATAACATCTGATTTTTTTTGCATTTTTTTTTTCTCAGATTGAAATGGAAAAGCCTCTCTTTGACTGATTTGTTTTAGTTCGTTTTGGTCTGGCTGTATTTTAAATAAAAATGGGGTTCATTAAGGAGCAATTCAATCATGAACTGGTGTTGCTGCTTTCCACCGTGTGGGGGCAGAGGGGGTTGGCTGTCCCTGTACCTCAAAATGTGTTTACATGTTTCTCACGCCTCGCTCATTATTTGGTAATTTYGAAAATACAAAACGAAGATTGACAGGGTATTACATAGATTTATATATGTAAATAATTAACGGCCCCAAAGGGTGCATGACGCATTTCCATTTGATAAAATAAATCAGCAGCAATTATCATTAGTACTTAAGGATAGCTTTAAATATTCATGGAAAAGAATGAGAATTAAAAGAAAAAAAAGAAATTACCTGGCTCTAAGAGACTGTTTTGTGCCTCGTGTTGCAATATATTCCCCTGRTAGGGTGGGATTTATCCTGTGATTTACTGTTAGGTTGTGTTTGATTGAGCTGTATCGGGCAGCATTGGTGTCTGTGTCCCCAGAAACAGCTGGGTCTTACACCTCTATTTTCACTTGCTGCTGCAGTCAGTAGTTTGGCCACTTATGTCATCTGTGAGCAAAAAGAGGCATTTGGGCATGTTTATGTTGTGTAAAAAGCATAAAAGAGGCAAATTCCTATGCCTGAATTAGGGCGTAGATTTTTGTGGTGATCAGATCTTAGTATTTGGTGGAATGAGGCCACTCGCTTGAATGCTGGACTTCAGGCTCCATCCTTTGTGTCCTGCACGGCCAGCACGGTGCAGGACGAGGCTTTGCAGGGCTCCTTCCTTCTTGAGCAGCAGCGATGCTCGATCAAAAGGAAACCAGTGGCTTGCACTCAACGAGGTTCGTAAGTAGTCGTTGCTATGTGGGTTCTTTGCTTGTTTGTTTATAAATCTCTTGGCTTTTGTTGAGCGAAAAAAGCCACGTGGTGTTTAGAAAAGTGAGTCCTTCACGGAGTGATATAAGCTCTCAAGTTGCATGAAAATGTGCCCTGGGTTTGTTGACTTACTGTCCTTGGGTAATCATTAAGAAAGATTTGAGTTTTCAGGTACTTGTTGCAAAGTTCCCTCTGCTTCCAAACTGTGACCAAGGTCCTAGCCTGTGGAAGGGGACCCGTTAGCACCGTGTCCACCCGACCTTGCCCCTTGCCCCCTCTCCTTCAAATATTTCCTTCTCCCCCTCTTTTTAGGGGCTTTTACTCTGGGAAATTCTGCMAAACAGCACTTAAGAGCAGAGAGTTTGGGGCTCCCCTCTGATCTGTGCAGCACTATTATGGAGGCAGTCTTATAATCAATGTAATTGAAGATCAGAGTTAATGAGGACCTCTGTGCCTGCAAAGTCCCCCAGCGATGCAGGGCCTCAGATGTTAGATAAGGAAATGATTGGGCTGAACTGAAAATCTATTTGGCTAATTAGATGATGCATATTCCCAGTTGCCAGTGGGGAAAAATACATTTCACAAAATAAAGAAACGTAAGATTTTGTAAGAAAAGATTTTTGGCTGGAATTCACTTCTGGCTCTCAGGAGGGAGAAAACAAGGGAGTTTCTTAGAGATGAGACTTCTTGTGTGAAAAATGTATTGGGTCAGTTCACTCACCGTGAGCCAAGACWAGTGAGGTGGGGATAGGACACGTGGCTGCTGCCCATGAGTGCCCCAATCCAAAATCCAATCCAAGGCAGAGCAGTGTCCCAGGGAATGGAGTGCTGGTTGGGCCACATTCACATGGAGGGGGCTGTGCAGAGAAGTGAAGTCCTTTGRGTCTAAACATAGAATCATAGAATACTTAAGGTTGGAWGGGRCCTCTATAGATGATCTAGTCCAACCCCTCTGCACATGCAGGGTCTCCTAGAGCACGTAAACATGGGTGAATTTAGTATTATTTTCTTGAACTCGGCCTCGTACCAGCTCCGGAAGACCAGAACTGCTCTCACGTTGGGACAAATGTTTTTTCTTAGCAACAGTCTTGAAAGAGAAACCAGGATAAAACGGAATTGTCTCTGCTTTAGTCCTGTACATGTTAAGGGAGAGGAGAGCTGGGGACTGACTGATCACATTAAACATGTGGGAAATGAGGAGATGTTAATTTGGAAGCTGTTGTGCTATCTGTGGATTCTTCAATGCCTTACATAAGAAACCTGTTTCTGCTCCTCATGACCTGCTCCCCTTACCTGTAAAATACTTTGAGCTCTTCTTAAACTCACCTAAAGCACCTTTTTCTTTCTACCTTCCAGGCAGCAGCTTCGTGGTGAGCGAGGGGAGCTACTTGGACATCTCGGACTGGTTAAACCCAGCCAAGCTTTCCCTTTACTACCAGATCAACGCCACCTCCCCCTGGGTGAGAGACCTCTGTGGACAGAGGACCACTGATGCCTGTGAGCAGCTCTGCGACCAAGAGACAGGTCAGTGWAGGAACTTCACAGGAACAGTGAAGACCTTGCAGATCTTGGAGGTGCGAGGGAGGAGGTTGGTCTGTATTTTGATAGGTGCCTGATTTATCTCTGCTTTGGCCTCCTGTGAGGCACAGAGGACCAGGAGGTACCAAGAGGGTCGTGTGGTCATGACCACCATCAGCAAGGTATGAAGAAGGTGCACACCAGGAGAGAGATTAGACGTAGTTGATCTATTGGTTCTTTGGCAGGGCTGGAAGGACTGCAGGTACACAGAGCTTAGCTGCTTCTAAG
Source organism: Eudromia elegans (assembly GCA_003342815.1). Classification (NCBI taxonomy): domain Eukaryota; kingdom Metazoa; phylum Chordata; class Aves; order Tinamiformes; family Tinamidae; genus Eudromia; species Eudromia elegans. Next base: position 6,848,816 of record PTEX01000017.1, read on the forward strand.
CTGCACTGTCTAACTGTCCAGGCTGGAAAATTTAATTGTGTATTTAGCCCGGTGTCCTTTCCCTTTCTTTTTTATGTTTTTTTAACTGTTGCACTGCAGAACATGACATTTTTTGCTACTGCTTCTGTCTGATGTGACCGAGGTTTGATCTCTCCGCTAGTCCTTCCGTGTGGAGTTTCAAGGTCTGTTGTCTTTGGTAACATAAATGACCTTTCTGCTGTGCGTGCGCTGCTCACACACAAAAGCAACAGCCTGTGAAGCAGCAGCAAGTTGTGATGGGTCCCTTGAGATATGGGGTGAGGTGAACGCTTCCCTTCTGCTCTGGGCTCTCCTGATACAGCCTGGGAGCTACAGACACCTGCAGTTTTACTCTGTCTGGGCACTGCCCAAGCTGTGCTATGAGAAACCTGGCTCTGATGTCTGCAATGAGCCAGGAATGCAGAAAGACAAGAAATGGAAGGTGAGGGGTAGGTACATGGTGGAAAATACACGTGTGAATAGATGTTCAGTGCACGGCATTGCTTGTGAGGTGACATCTCGTCTGTGCAGATAAGGAGGTGTGTGAGGGTGGCTGTGAGTGCACTGCTGCTGCCCAGGGCCTTCTTGGTGGGGCGAAGTGATCCTRTTGCTCTTGGCGTGCTCTGTGTCTGAAGAACATGCAAATGGTCCTGACTCCTTGTAGAAGAGCCTGTATGAGGCTAAGTCCTGGGTCTCTGTGAGGGCCACTTCCCTCCTGCTTTGGTAGTGAGAGTTTCTCCCCTACTGTGTTTGTGTGTGAGACTCTCTGGTTGCTAGAAGGGGCATTGGTTTTGCCAGTGGGTTTGAAGAGGGACAGCTCGCCAAGGAGAAGGCTCCATCCTGCCATGGGCTGTACCCCTAATACACGGTGAGCTGAGAGAAATAAATCCTCCTGAACCACAAGCTGTGAACCATGAGTAAGGTGTGGACTGGGCATAGACTCCACCCATTCTCATCCCTCCGTTCTCAGCTGAGGTGCAAATACCACGGGCAGTGTCATATCTTTGCTTTCCCGGTCAAGACAACGTTCCTTTTTCAGTAGTCTGGTTTCTCAAGGCTGGTCTGCATGGAGACACTGACAGGCACAACTGGAGCAGAATAACCATTCTAGGTGCATTGCCTGGGTAGACAAGTCCTCCGTATCGCCTACGATCCCCAGAAGGGCTGGGCGGTGGGGAGCAGCCACCCGAGCAGATGGAGAGGGTGCAGGGAGGAGGCTTTCCTCTTCCAGATGTCCTAATGCCAAAGAAGCCTTTTAGGCATCTGTGATATGCAGCAGCCTCTGAGGGAGAGGGAAGATGAGTTCACCCATCCCTGGTTCAGGGGAAGAGAAAAGAAAAAGAATCTGTCTCCAGCTGAAACTATGGAGAGACCGTATGGAGGTAAAACATGATTTCCCATTGGAATGAGTCCTGCAGCTCTGTTAGCAAGCCCCGTGCCATCCTTGGCATCAAAAAGGGCTAATTTAATTCTCATGCAGTCTCTGCTCTTTTAAAACTGCTGTTTTGCCATATTTGCCCAGCTGCTGCTTCCCATGTGCCTCTCGCTTGCGGGAGCAACTTGTTTCTCCTGCTGGATGCCCTGCGCTCGAGTAGGATGTGTCAGATCTGGTTTACAGTGCTGCTTTTCCCAGGAGCAGCTCTGCAGAGCATCCTGTCTGTGCTATATCCCGACCTTGCCAGCCACTTTATAACTCCTTTCTCGTCCTCTCTGCTACACCCACTGCCTTGGGGAGGTGCAGCAGGACGAGCCGGGTGCTGGGCTCACCCCGATTCCTTCCCCAGGCCTTGTGTGGGCTGTTTTGAGCCTGCACTTCCCTCAGCGCCGCGGGCAGAGCAGACGGGACCTGAACCAGCAGGTGCCCTGGCTGAAACCTGTAAATCAGGATTTGTAAATTAGCTTTTTCCATCATGCTTCCTTGGAATTTGCACAGAGATAAGACAAAATCCTTGTCCGTTCTATGCCTGCTGTGTCCTCAGGGGTAGAGCAGCATGGGCTGGTGGGACGGCTACTTTTCTGAACCTAGCACTGAGACTSTTTTAATGGTGTCCAAACTTTATGAAGTGCTGAGCAACCATCCACTGAAAATTAAGCCTTTGGAAGCGTCGACTTGACTCTCTACCATATCCCAGGAGTTTTATAGTCTCTGTAAGCCGAGACAAGGGATGCTGGGGATTTTCCCTGCCCTCAGTTCCCTCCGGGCTGAGTGAAGCAGCCAGGAAAAGGAGCCTGACAGAAAGTGGTGCTTGCAAGTTCAACCAAAGCGAGCAGGAAAAGTGCCTCATCAGCCCTGGGCTGAGCTGTGGTTGCACAGAGCGTGGGGCTCTTCATGTACGAGGAGCAAGTGCCCTGGAGAACTCCCCCCGGGAACACCAGCCGGGCCAACCTTGAAGCGCTCTAGCAAATTTGCAGCTAGTTTAACTTCAGTCTGTCCCTTAGAGGCCGCTTGTTGCTGCCTTGTCAATACAGCCTTGTCCCAAAGCTTCCTTGCTGTAATTTGCTTGCAAGGTACAGAGGGACCTCCCTGACTTGGGGACGAGTCAGAGGAGGACTCATGGAGGAGCCTTCCTCGGTGGCAGTGCCAAGGACCCATAGCACAGATGCTCAGAGGGCACCGGTTCACTCAGGCACTGTCTGCTGTGACTCAGCTCTTCCTCCTTCCCGAGGCTGAAGGCTCTTGTGGGGTTTCATTTCATATAACATCTGTCTCTGACGGGCTAATTCATGAGTCAAGCCACCAAGTGCTATTTCAAAGTGAATTATAATCTGCACTGAAAACTGCAGTTCTGAAATGCTAGGAAATGTCAAAATATGTTGTGCTTACCTGACCTTAGCTTGCCTTCCCTCGTGTTTTTGCAGTGTGACTCATTCTTTAATTAAATGATTGCTGCCCCTGACAAATTTCAGCCCTATCTTGCAGAGCGCGAGCTCGTCAGAGCCTTCCAAAGACAGCACCGCCATCCACTCGTGAGCAAAATACAATTAGTCACCTCCCCCTCAGAAAAGTCCCAGCCATTTTGTCTGAAATGACTGCACATAAATAAGTAAATAGATCCTCCTGAGGGTCCTCACCTCCTGTCCGTGGACATTAGATGGTAAGTGTGGTGGCTGGGCGCCTGCTTGTCTGCACCTTGCTGTCTTGGATGAGCCAGGCGCCTCTTCTGGATCAGGCCATGGTCTGCTGTGCAGTGAAGCTGGGGTAGAGCAGAGCTGCTCCTCCGCTGGAGCATTCCTGCCGGAGCAGCCCGTCCTGCTGGGAAGTTCTGAAGTGATGGGGCAAGTCCTCATGGGGCTCTATAAACTGAGCATAGGGAGAGCTTGGTCATCTCCTGCGGCTCAAGGACAGCTCTCCTTGCTCYCTGTTCCTTCAAGGGGTGTTGAGTACGTTTCCAGGGCTTCTGTTTGTGCCACGCATGGGGTTACCCGCTCGTGCAATCAGGGAGTGCTGCTTTTCCACTGGCCTCCCGTGTCGGCGCTGGGAGCGGTTATGAGGGCACCCGCTTGCCGTGGCATATGCAAAGCCTGATTTGTGAGCGCAATTACCTGCTTTGTATGCACAAAACTGATTCTCTTGCACATTCTGTGGGCATAGCTTAAGAGGCCTGCTGGAGAATTGGTCCCTCAGGGCCAAATGCTGGGAAAAAACAGCCTCTGATTTTGTGCTGTCAGGCTTGCCAGCACAGTGGCATAAATGAGATGGATAGCTACCTTGATTAGCAGGTGCAAATGTGTTGGGGTTTTTCTCACTGTCCATAAATCAGGCACTTACCCACCAAAATTCTCTCCTTTGCATCCACAATTGATTCCCCCCCACAGAACAATAGGGACGTCCTCGTAAGAAGTGAATTAGAGATGGTGGCAAAGGGTCTTTTCTACACGATGGCCGAACTCCCCCCTCAACAATTCCATCATCTTCTAAAGGGGTAGCTCGTTACCGGAGCCACAGATGTTATTCCTGTCCTGCTTAGACAGGGGTCTTGCAAGCAGGAGAGAGATGTAAGGCGTTTTTAAGCATATCCTATTTTTAAGGGCACTTGTTAAGAGATTTGGAGGTCGCATGGCTGAACACTTAAATTGGGAGATGACCAGCCTTGATGAGGCTGTATTTGTGTCCATGAAAACAGCCTCTTTTTTTTTCTTTTTTTAGAGGGTTCAATTTAATATCAYGCAGCTTTTGTGCACATAAAGTGATATTTGTTTGTTCCTGTGAACTTGTGCTATTCTCACTGTTGGAACAGCCCAGTGTCTTTATTGACTTAGACTTTTATAAGATGAACTCCTCTCTCTCTAAGGTATGTAGTTTAATAACTTGGTCAAAAACCATGTAATATACGATTTCTTTTCATGAGGTGGCACAGCTTGCCTTATGTATCAAGCAGAGCAGGAGGCAGTTAACTCCCAAGCTAATTTAGCTTCAGGCTGAAGTGTTATACATAAACAGCCATCAAAATGTATGCCTGCGAGGGGGCTGAGTTAAGGTTATCTGCGCTGTCTTTACACTCTCATTTTCTGCCATTAGAGTGTTTAATCCTGCAGCTGCTAATGTTCTTGTAATGGCATTTCTGAGCTTGTCTAAAGACCGTGGAGAGGAGGGAGGAGAGGTGAGGTCCGTGGTGCGGAACCACTCCTGGGTCCGGCTCACCTTCCCGGCCCATCTGTGTGTCCCATAGAGGGGCCAGAACCTCCAAAGGTGGGTGCTGGAGCTGCGCTCACCCCAGGATAGCAGCAGTGGCACCAGCAGAGCCAGTCCCTTGTGCTCTGCCAGCCCATTTGGGACCTTGTGCTGTTCTCTCGCATCCACCGTGCACACGGGCCAACAACCATCTTCCTTAGCCGCACTGCTTGGGAGCTTTGCAAATGATAATGAGAGTAATGTCCATGAGCACGTAAACCCAGGGACAATACTCCAAAGTTGAGGATGTGCTTAAGGGCTTGGATGCATCTGGGCAAAGAGGGTGACCTTCAGTGGGAGTGGAGGAGGCGTGACTGTCAACTTGATGCYGAGTTACAGCTCCACAGGTCAAGCTGAGGCCGGGGGCTCAGGTTGGGCAGATGGGAGCCACCTTAGAGCCACAAAGACAGCCTGGTGGCCTATTGCTACCTGGAGAAGAGTTTTCCTTCCCCACCTTTCCTTGTGGGATGAACTAATTCTCCCAGAATTGTCCTTCTCGTCAGGATTATGGAATATGCCGTCCCTGCAGGTMGGAGACGGCAGATAACAAGGGCTAGAGGAACAACTTTCAGAGACTTTCCCTGGCAGTCRCCACAGCTGCAATTGTTCCAGGCGGCGCAGCCGCAGCCAGGGACTAACCCCGGCTTGGGCAGCAGCTCTCTAAAGATTCTTCACTTGTCCATTGAAGTTGGGAATTTAATGATCTATTAAGACAGTTTTCATCCTCGCCTGCGTTTAATTTTCTCCGAATACATTTTTCAAAAGGGGCCCTCGCTGTGCCATCCTGTAGACGTGCAGCGAACCCGTTGCCGAGGGTTGTGTTGAGGGGTTTTTAACTTTCCAGAGTTCTGAGGATCAGAAACCCTGGCACAAAATGTGGTGCTCATGTGTATTTTGGCCCTTTCCCAGAAAGTTCTTCCTTTTCATCATCACTGCCGATAGGGCTGCTGCTTCCTGGGGAACTGAGCACACGGGAGACGTGGCCGCCGAGGGCTCGGGCACCCGAGTGCACGGGAGATGCTCCCGGCACCAGGCTAGCAGGGCAACTGCTGCTCACAGCTGGTTCAGTGCTTTAGTGCCCTGTGCTGGGCTACAGGTGGGGAAACGTCATTTGAGGGACAACGTGGTGTTTGAGATGTCCCTGGCACTTCTAACATGGCTCCTGATCGTTGTGTTTCCCACCCTGGGAAAGGACCTGTCACAAGAAGCCTTGTGAGTGGCCTGGTCACCCCACTACTCTCTTGAGGGTAACCAGACCTACGCAGCCTCCCACCGTGGTCTTGGCAGCTCCAGATGCTTCCCTGGGTGCCAAGCTGGCCAAGTGTGGTGGCAGTGCCACATCCCAGTGTGTCCAGAGTGTCAAACGGGCAGCCAGGACCCCACTGTTGTTGGAGCTGCTGCTGGGTCTGGTTGCTGCATTGGGAGCTTTTGGCTTCTGTAGGGCCACCTGAGGGGCTGGCTCGAGTCAGTGGAGCTCGGCATGGGGTCTGTGTGTGTGCTAGGAGGTTGTAGCGAGGCTGCGTGCCGCCCAGGAGCAACGAGACGTGGCTCTGGTGGCCTGGGCACCTCCTCGGCGTCCGCTTCTCCAGATGCTGAATTAAGAAATTCTTCYGGTGACGTCCTGCCAGGAGCTCAGAAACCCTCGGCGAAGGACAGATCAATCCCGCGCTTCCGCTGGACACGTACGAAGCTCTGAGGCGTCGACAGCTTCATTACCGAGGGAAGCCGTCTCGGAGGGACGCAGCGAGGCGCGTTGATGGGGTCGCTGCCCGCGAGGAGCGATGGTCCTGCGCGTAGCTGTGCCACATACGGCACGTGAGGGGCTCTGAGGAGCAACCAGGGGCCTCTCAGGCAGCAGCAGGAGCCCCACKTTTGTTCCTGCAGTGTCCAGGGCCGCCGGCTCCATGAGTCAAAATCCCCATGACCACAAGGAGCGGCTTTGCTGGGAGCTGTGGCTGCGTGTTGAGCTGGTGGATTGAGGGGATCTGGTGTGTTCTCGCAGGCATCGTCTCGCCCTAATGGGGCTAATGGGATTACCCTGGCACAGTGGCTGCAGTGGGGGTCCTCTGGGCGCGATTCTGCTCCCCGAGGAGGCTGCAGATGGAGACAACCAGGCAGGTTTCAAACACAGCACGAGACCCAGTTTCCATCTCAGGAAGAGGAGCAGCAGCATGGGGCAGTGGGTGAAGGGAAGGAATAAATTTGCACTTTTCAACTTGGAAAATAATCCTGGGAACGGCTCGAGCTTCCTGTTGAGCTGCTCTAGGAGGTGCTTTTATTCCAATGTCATCTCCTTTGCGGTACATGTGCGCTGTTGGAGTCGGCGAGCCCCGGAGTTACCGCTTCCTTTGGGCAAGCCGTGAAGCTGCAGCCCATTCCGGGTCCTTCCCGCAGGGACCAGCCGGCGTGTTCTTGTGTTACCCCTKTGATTAGACCGTGGACTCTCTGCACCTCCATCGCACTAGAGGACGATGGCAGTGGCTGGAATGGCTCTGAACCAGGGGAGGCCGGAGCCGTGCGGTCCCTTCTCTGCACGTGCACAGGGGGAGTTGTGCAGGGCTGGGGCTGAGCAGCCACCGCCGCCCCAGCCACCAGCTCCTCCCTTTGCCACGCTTGGCTCTGGCACTTCCATCCGAGYTGTCCAGAGTGACCACCAGCCTCCATGGAAGTGAAGGAGCAGCGGGAAGAGGCAGGGTGTGTGTGGGGTGCATTGGTGATGCTTCTGGCATGTGTCCTGGTGCCTCGGCCTGGGCTTCATCCCCTGGAACCAGCACGGAGACCCCGGAGTTACCTGGGTGTAGTTGTGGATACGCAGCCTTTGAGAAAGAAGAGGGGAGCAGAAACAGGAGCAGGAACCGAATGCAGACGCAGGCTCCCAGTAGCTCCCCTTGCTGCTGTTGCTGTTACATTCTGGAGGTGTTTTYTCCCTCCCAATATTTTATTAACCAACAGACTGGAAATCCAGCGTCCAGAATTTAAGAGGGACCCGTTCTAGCTTAAACTAAGCAAGCAGTGATCCTGCCTCTTGCTGCAATAGATTGAGATTTTCTGTGGATTATCCGACCTGACTTGCGGGTTATGAATTCAAAGGAAGACAAATGGCTGTGTTTTTACCGCTGTGCACAGTGYGAGTGTCTGTTTGCAGGAATAGGATGCTTTTCACAGCGTTTTGTASATTCCGAGTCATTTGTCCTGTTGCAGAGGCTGAATGCCACGCCGAGCCGTGTGCGGAACCAGTGCAAATCGCAGCCAGCTTCAGGTTTGGTTGTTTGTCAAAGCCCGTCGCCGACTTTAAGCTCGGGTTGAATCCCAACTTAAACTGAGCAATGCTGAGTRGGTAACTTTTTTTTGCCTCAGAAACCCATGGGATTTAGCAATTTGAGGCAGGAGCACTGGTTTTTGAGGCTGGCTCTGCAGTGTGCCCAKAGGGGCTGAGAAAAGAACTAAGACAGCCGCAGAGTTGGAGGGGCTAARGAAAGGAGTAGGGATCCAGCAGTGCTAAAGAGCAAGTGCTTGTGAGAAGCTGTAAGAGTGCAACAGGTTCTGCAGAGTTTTGTGAAAGTCTTCCTAATGGGTCTGAAATGGATCTTAATCGCTTGGTTAAGGAGGGCACGGTCTGTTTAAATGGGATTTCTGATCCTCTGCCAACGGCGTGTGGATCTCCCTGGAAGAGCTGGGCCCGCGGGCTTGCTGGGGGCAGGTACAGGTGCTCTTAGGGCCTGCCAGGGCTCTCCCTGCTCCCTCTGCTGCCTGTTGATACCCACGTGGAGAGGTGAGTCAGTGCCAGGGCTTGCCCTCCCGCTTCCAGAAATAAACCTCCCAATAAACCACCCCGTAAAGCCTCGAGCGCCGGCTGCAGCTCTYGGAAGTTTAGGATCGGAGTCGATAAAATCAATATTTCTGCAGGTTGATGGAGTTTCTCCTTCCAACACCAAACTGACTGAGCAGTAAACAAACCGGCGGAGAGGATAAACACGTCGGCGCTGCAGGAGAGGGGTTAACTGCCTTGGCACCCGCAGCCGTCCGTAACGAGCGAGGCCGTTCGGGCCTTTTGATGCCAGCCGGGGAAGGCCTTGGCTGCTTTGCTGTGATGTCCGTGGCGGCWGCGGCGCCTCGAGCCTCCCGGCTTTGCTTCGCAAGCATTTCGAGATGTCTCTCGTTTGCAGAGCATATATTTGTTATGTAATAAGCGCCAGGAATTAATGATCCACGGCGCGGCTGAGGAAACTTGCGTGCTAAGCACCCAAGGAAAAAATAACTTCTCTCTGCTTTTTTTTTTTTCTCTTTTTTTATTTTTTTTCCCCTCTCTCTTTTAAATCACTGATGGAGCCATTAGGACAAGCGTTCCTTAAAGCAAGAACGCCCCAGCCCGCTGGGGCTGAACCCGAGCAGGAGTTAACGCCGCCGTCTCCTTCCCAGCTCTTTCCCTTCGGAGCGGTAACGCTCCTACCTCTCCCGTTATGAATCATGAGGTTAGCAGCTTTTGACAGATCATAAATCAATGCTTCGAAGTYGCTAGGACAAATCCCAGGACATTTAATCTTTAATATTAGACGTGTTTAAAGCAGTGAATATTTCATGAAGGTGCTGTTGCATTTTAGCACATCATTAGCTGTCTCCTTTTTTTATTTCTTCTTTCTTTTCTCTTTTGCCTCCCCCCTTCCAGGCGGCTCTCCTCAAAAATCTCACCGGTTGGACCCCGTTCCTTTCCCTCCTGACAATAAAGCTCTTTACGGTAATCCCTGCGAGACATCTTAAGAACTTGCTTAGGAGCCTGAAGAACACATAGGTATTTGTCAGTCTGCATTAACTCGGTGACAGGGGCACCCTCCTGCCTCCCTTCTCGCAGCATCTTCCCTCCTTCCCCGGCGCGCCTGGGGGTGACAGCAGAGGCTGAGCTGCTCCCTTGGCTCCACACCTCGGCCAGGGCTTAAAGCTCATCCTGCCACTCTGCGGGGCAGAGAGAAGGAGAGGGAGTTGGGGGAAACGAAAAGAACCTGCTAGCCAAGATGCTGTGTGCGAATCCAGACCTTTCKATTTTGCCGTTGCTTGCTCCAGGATAGGTGTTCTGATCAAACATGGGATCAGTTTGCAGAAAAGATCTCCCGAGTTGTGCTGTCCAAAGTGTGTAACAGGGCGAGCAAGGCAGGAGAGCTGGGAGSTGACAGGGACCAAGAGGCCCTTAGCACCGGGAAGAGGCGCAGAAAAGGGTGCCAAATGCAGAGGATGAGGGAGGCAGGGTAGGGTGGGAGGTTGGATCTTTCTGCACTGTGTTCCTCCTGYGGATACAGAGCCTGAAAAGCTGGGAAGGAGCCACCTCTGGCACTGTTAATTTTTGRGTTGGGAGAGAATTTGCTCTCTGACCTGGCAGGGTATATTAACAGAGGCAGAGGTGAGAGTGGGAGCGCTCTACAGCAGTGGGTCCAGCATTTCACGGGCTGAGCTGCAGGGGTGCACAGGACCAAGAGGTAAGGACAGAAGGAGTCTCACCATGTAATCCCTTTCATAAAACTTTTTTCTGTGTGTATTTTATCTTTCTGCATCTCCTCACCTGGATGCTTCAGGACAATCCRTTTTTATTTATTTATTTATTTTTACCCAGGAGCAGGATCGGGGAAGCCTGTGAATGACAAGGAAGAAGTGYCCAGTGCAGTGATTTCTCACATGCTTCTTGTAGAGAGAAGTCTGATCTTTCCCGTTTTCCCTTTCAGGAGAATGCAGCTGTCACGAAGGTTACGCCCCAGACCCCGTCCATCGCCATCTGTGTGTGCGCAATGACTGGGGACACAGCGAAGGGTGAGTGGGAGCTGAGACTCCATCTGAAGACGTTCTTTCTCGCTCCTAACTTCACAGTTTGSTAAAGGAGTCAAATCTTCCCCTGTGTCTGTCACCAGAGGCAAATCCTGGGGCCTGGTGTGGTGTTCTTGCTGAGTGACATGATTTGGTGTTTCTGTCCCCTAGGCCTTGGCCCTACACCACATTAGAGAGGGGCTACGATTTGGTCACAGGAGAGCAAGCACCGGAGAAGATCCTCAGGTGAGTTGAGCGACTTCAGCCTGCCCATTGGGAGGTGGGTGCCTTGGTGAGGACCCCCACAGCAGGCTGCCACCTCCTAGTCACTGCCAGCTCCACCTGGCCCACGCTCTGAGSCACTCTGGTGTCATTGGCCTTTGATGAACCTTGAAGCTTTGTCCATTTTCTGCTGCAGGAGAAAGGCTTTCCCTCTCGCACCGTGTGCTGGGTTTGCATCTGAGCAAAAGAGAGGACAGTGTGCATGGAAAAATCCCCTGCATTAAAAGGAGCAGCATGACCACCCCTGTGCTCTCCCTGTCTCACCTTTAGCTGTTTCTCTTTTATTTGTTAGCACTGGTCTTTTGGTACAAGATCAGTAGAGTCGTCTGGTAATGCCACCACTGCAGATGCCATGTTTCTCCAGAATAAGTTTGTCCTCATTTCAGGTCCACCTACAGTTTGGGTCAAGGCCTGTGGCTGCCTGTCAGTAAGAGCTTCGTGGTGCCTCCTGTGGAGCTTTCCATCAATCCTCTTGCCAGCTGCAAGACAGATGTTCTGGTGACRGAAGATCCAGCAGATGTCAGGTAGGAAGCAGATTTCTGCTTTCGTTCACGCTCGAGTCACAAGGCAGTTCTTTAGATTTCTGTTGAGAATGTGATCATTTTGGGGGCACTAAGTTGAATTACTTCTTTTTTCCAATGAGAAACCTGATGTGACGAGTCCTTCCTTTTCTTTTCTGGGGGGTGGGATTTGTTTGTTTTGATGGGTTTAGGCCAAGCCCACGTGTACAACTCTCAGTTTTGACCTAAAGTCTAAATCTGCCCATCAAGTCGAGTAAACTGTTGCAAACCTTTGGTGAGACAATTTTTGGCTTAAAGATTATGTTTGATTGAACAGTTGGAGGTGTGTTTGCCAATATGGAAATACCATCGTGTTTCAGGAACTCGTATGTGTATCACCCACAGTCAGCCCCAGATGCTCTGCTTTGGTGATCAMAAAGGATCAGACCTGGTGGAACGCTACGTCACTTGTCCAATAACTCTCATAATAGTGTTTTGTGTTTTTTTTCTTCCTTGAGTTCTATAAATGCCCTGATATTTCTGTGGCTTCCCCATTTCAACTGTGTTGTCAGGGAAGAAGGAGAGGAATTTGTGGGACAGGATCTCTCACTTACACCCTTGTACATGAAACCTGAATTGAGAATACCAGATATAAATATTGGAGTGACCCAGGTAGAGTGAGGGAGGCAAGTTCAATGAGCTTGTATCTTACATGCAGGCAGTGCTGAATTATTAAAACTTTAATAAACGTAATAATAAATATTTGATGTTGAATTATGGAAGGTTTCAGAGATACAGTGAAAACCAAAAAACGATCTATTATTTCTGCATTAGAACTTAAACACTTCTCAAACAGGGATCAGGCAGCCAGCTCAGGGTCCCGAATACCCTGTGATGGATGGAAATCAGGGTGGCACCGTCTCAGCTGAGCACTGAAAGCTGACGGAGGGAACGGTGCGGAAGAGCTGGGCTTGGGTTGCTCGGATCCACCTCGGTCGGAGAGCAGGGACGTGGCTTTGCCCCRTGCCCATGAGCACTGCTCTGTCCCACGTCTGTGCTGAGTGTCCCGTGTCTGTGCTGAGACTCTTGTGCCCTTCTTGCTGAGGAAAGCACCCGAGAAGGGTGTAAAGGTGTTTGTCTTGCAGCATCCTTGCTTCRTCCCCTGCGCTGAGATACCCTTGTTTTGGCAGCGTCCTGCAACATTCTGGGGGTCTGTTTTCCAGCCCACAGTGTGTAGCTCCTGCCCGACCTCTGGCTGTGCCTGAGGGACGTCCATCCCACAAGTATTCGCACACACTCAGCTCTCTGCCCTTGGAGGGGCCACCTTGGGCTGTGGGATGGCAGTGGTGTCRCTGCCCCTGCGCCCAGGGCTCCTCTGGGCAGTGCTGTGGGGATGCAGCTCTAGCACGGCCATGTCCCGGCACCAAGGGCTCATATCCTGCTCCATATCCATGCATCGGGAATGCAGACGTGTCCCAGCACTAAGGGCTTGTATCCTGCTCTGTATCCATGCACTGGGTATGCAGACATGTCCTGGCACCAAGGGCTTGTATCCTGCTCTGTATCCATGCACTGGGAATGCAGCCGTGTCTCAGCGCTCCGTGTGTCCTGCTTGTTCTCCCGTAATGGCGCGATGATAATTCAGCCTTGTATTCCTTCTGTGTCGTTAATAGCAAGCGTGCTGCATTCCTGCAGACCTCTCATTAGTCTGACACCTTCTGGCTCAGGGGTCACTCGTCTTGAAGACTTTAATGGAGGAAAATTGCAGAACGGCTGGTTTGGAGAAAACAACCGATGAAGTCTTTACAACTCGGGGGGTTAAAGGTGCGAACGTGGCTGTGTGTTTTTATGAAGCTGCTTTGAGACTGCGGAARGGACAGGTGGGGATCTGCCTTTCAGCAGCTCTCCAGAGAAACGCTGGCTCCCTGCTGCTGTTGTGAGCAATGCTGTTCTCGGTGCGTCTTGCTGCTGAGTAGGGCTGCAAGCTGGACACAAGGGTTTGGAGAACTGGAGCAAAGCGGGAGGGCTGCATTTCAGTCGTTAAAGAAACTTCCTGGGGATGCAAATGAAAGATCCATGCAGAAACATCCCAGCACCTTAGCTGGGCAGGATTGCTGCCGGTGCACTGCATGAAGGCTGGGGACAAGTCCCTGCATGCAAACTCGGTGGCGATGATTTTAGGCCCGTGTATCATATATTGAGCACAAGGTTTCGCTCGGAGTTAATGAAACTTGAATGTATTATTTATGAGCAACCATATTAAGCATCCCCTCCTCAACGCCGGAGTGTGACCCTTTGCATGTTGATAACATTGCTYGCGCAGGCTTGCAGCCGTGCTAACGGTGACGTCTTTGCTAACGTAGTCCATGCACGTTTTAGCAAACAGCCAGGCTCAACCCCCAGAGCAAAGCAGGAGGGGGTGGCAAATGCCCCGTCACGTCCCTTGTCCCTGGCCCGCTCGGCCGTCGCCGCCCTCCGCTCGTCTCTCCAAAGCGGGGTGCTCCACGGCCCCACGTTGCCACCAGCTCGGAGGAAGAGTTGGTAATTTCTCCGGAGCAGATATAAATCACGGGAGAAGCCTCAGGTGCTGCCTGACGTGACATGTAGCTCTATCGTTATGGCAACCCTAGAAACAAATAAAATCCGTGCCTTTGCTTGACAAGCCTTTGAGATGTCCTGATGGAGAGACAAGTGTTCAGCAGAAGAACAAATTCTCTTGAACTCGCTGTCAGTTCATCTTTGTTTTGCTCCCAAGTGAGCCCCTTTGCTCTCTGAATTCTTTGGCAAAGTATAATCAAGAGGCAGTGGTTTTTTTGTTTGTTTTTTGTTTATGTTGTGTGTGTTTTATCTTGGGTTGTTAGCGCCGTGCMTGGTGCGCCTGTTCCGCCGAGCGCTGGAGCGCTCCGCTGCCCGTCCGAGCTCCTYGCGTAGCTCCTCACGTTGAGGACAGGGCTGAGCTTTTCCTCCCGGCTTTTCCCTGCCCGGATCCGTGTCCACCAGCCAAAGYGTGACAGGGACCTTTGCACAAGCACCGTGTGGTGCCTGTAGACGATGCCCTTTCCCTGGCTCTGTAATCCTTGAGCAGGATCCTGGGGCAGGCGGTGGATTTAAGCACTGTGCTGATGTGAACGCTTGGTAAAAGAGGGAGCTGCAAGTTAGCAGAATCATACTTAGGGCTTCTTCGGTGTTTTTCCTTCCCTATTTGATAGTGAGGTTTGTTTTTATGTCTCTGCCTTTGCTTCCTGTTAARCATCATCCGCAACACGCTTTGTAGCTGCCTGTTCAAAGCCAGTGTGGTCCCTGTGACCTCTCTGTTTATAGAGCGAGCCTTTCTGTGGTGTTTTATCTTATTTATCTTGTTTTTCCGCTCTGCCTGAGGTTTGCTAACTCCGCCTTTGTGGCCATCTCCCTGCCTGTGGCAGGACTAGAAAATTTACGGGCAGGATGGCGAGCAGTGAGTTTGTCCTTGTCCCTTGCAGTGATGTGTGTCCTGCCTCACACCACGTTTCACCCGGTGGATTACCAGGAGGACCATGGAGGAATATTCTACCCGTTGGTCTGAAAATACAAACTTGATGGGGCCAGGTCACGGTGTGGTCACCCAGGAGCCCTGGGCTTCCTGGCCAGGCCTTTCCCTGCCTGCTTTTCCATAGTTTAGCCATGAGTTTTCCTCCTCAAGATGTAGAGATCGTGGTCCCCTGGATACACAGCTCGTTGCACCAGTTTGTGCCTTGTTACCATCTGCCCTGCTACCTGAGCTCTGCTGTGCTGGAATCCCACAGTTTAAATTGGCTGTTCCCACAGGGATGAAAGGAGATGTTGACATTAATTTGTCCATTGTGTTGGTATCTGAACGTCAGGAACTACCCCGTCTTCCCACCTTTCAGTCCATCACCGGCCTTTTAGAAGGCACCGGGTCACTGCGGATGGGCACAGGACCCACCAGCCACAGCGGGACCCGCGAGGGCCGTGAGTGGAGCCGCCCRAGAGCCGTGCAGAGCACGGGCTCGACCCCAGCAGACTCATTGTGCCAAGCTCAGCTTTGCCTGCTTGTGTTTGGGGCTGGGCTCACTCGTGTCACCTGCATCCAGGCGCGTGGCCTTCGTTCCTTGCTGCGCTCTATCCCAAGGGCTCCCGAATCTCCCGTGAGATCCTGAAGTCTCAAAAGCACCTGGAAGCAGCGGTGGGACAGCAGATAACCAAGGCCGTGTACCTGACCCAATGCCCAGTTCTCCTTCAGCTCACCCGTACYTGGGGAGCAGCTCCAGGATGGTCCTGTGTCCATAGGAAAAAGGGAATGTATTCTCCAAAGCTCTTCTTTAAATGAAACTTAGATCTGGCACCACTATATGACCAGTTCTGGATAGATTTCATTTGCCTTAAAAAGTGTCCGAGGTGAACTGTTTCTACATCTCCTCTCCTCTTTATCTCCTGGGACTACTATTGGATCTCTTCATTCGGAGGACAAAGCTAATAAAATCCATGTGAGCTGAAGCGTTCCTGGGAGCGAGCCAATGTTCCGGGATCGGCTGCAAAGCTGGTACGAGGAAGAGAAATTACCTTGGTGGCAGCGAAGGGAACGGAGGCGGATGTGACCAAGGGGCGCTTGTGCTTCCCCTTTGAAGGCACCGCGGAGAAGACACCGGCCCTACAGATTTGGACAGGACTCCTGGAGAAAATGAACCTGTGCCGATGTGGATGAACCTGTGCCTCCAAAGACAGCTGAAGTTGGTTGGTTCCRGGTGCTGCTCGTGAGCAGCTGGCGGTGGGTGATGCTTCTGTTGACGCCGGTGCCCCGAGGGGCTGGCTCTGCTCCRGGATGTCTCCCCAGGATGATTCATTAAGCCAAAACGCCCTCCCTTCTCCCCGCTGAGAGCCTCGGAGTCGCTGGAGGGCGATGGGGGCAGCRCTTTGCTCAGCAGCTTAGATGCCGCCGCGGCCTTCCCTGGGGTCACATCCCACCGCTGCCGGTGGCCAGGGAAGCGCAGGCTCTTTCATGACCTCTGCGAGGGCGCTGGCAGCTCCCAGGCCACTTCCAAGGCCGTCGTGCAGCAGTGAGAACCCAGCACCAGCCTTTGAGCTTCACCAGCAGCAGCCGGCACTACCTGGGCTCACCCCATTGCCTCCTTGCACCAGGAGCTCCCCAATGCAGGGAAGTTGTCTGCAGACCCTTGCCAGCCCCGTCGCCTCCAGCAGAAGTAGCTCGAGGGAGATTTGAAGGACCAACCTGCCCAGCGAGGGGCCTCCAGAGCATCTTGGTGGCTGCTCTGCATGTGCTCAGGGCTTGGAGGCCGCGGCAAACCTGCCCCCCACTTTCTGCTTYGCTGGTTTAGGTTTTTATAAGTACTTGTCACGTAGTTCTCTGGCCTCCCCAAGTCTGTCTGTGCAGCAAGCAAAAACCCTCTAAACTTACTGTTTTTGCACTGCTATGGAGAAGTCTTTGGGGCAGGAGTGGTTTCCCAGGCCCTAAGCAGAAGTGCATTAAGCAGAGTGTTGTTTGGAGGGACTGAATCAAAGAAGAGCATTGCAAAGCTGAGGAGTATTGGAAGGAGGGCTCTGAAGCAAGCAGGAGAGAGGGGGGGAAAAAAAAGAAAACATGAAAATTAGGTGAAGCCTAGCAAAAAATAATCCCATCTTGGGAATTGCCCTGCTTTCACAGCCTGAAGAATTACTGAGCACTAATCAATTCAACTCCAGACATTTCCTCTGGTGTTTTTGATATAATGAGGTGCTGTTGGCTGAAACCAAGTGCCTTTTATCATGCTGGAGCCGGGCGCCGTTAGGGCCGGGCTGCCGCACAGCGACGCGGGCTGTGGCTGCAGAGCGGCGCGGGGGCTCCGGGCACCGCGGGGTGTTTTATTCTTGCATTCGCCCTCGAGGACGGGCTGGGCTGGGCTGGGCTGCCCCTCCGAGGCGCCTGGGTGGGCTCTGCCCCGCTCGGGCTCCTCGCCGTGGTGCTTCTYGGGGCACGTGTGCGGTGCGACGTCTCCGCCGCGTCCTTCCCRCCCTCGGGACCGTCCTTGTGGTCCCGTCCTTGGCTGTCCTGGCGTGGATGGAGGCTCTCGTGCAGGCRGCAGCTCCGCGGGAGCTGTACTGGGCCCAGGGGCTCGCAATTAAGCGCCGGCTAATACTACCCTGCTGCTGTGGAGGGCTTAAAATGACATAAATGAAGAAGCTGAGAATTAAGGCAGGCTACTGTGCAAATATGCATTGAGCTTTTGCAATGAGAAGTCTCTTTATTCAGTTCAATCCCCATTTTCTTGCTTTTTTTTTTTTTTTTTTTTTTAATCAGTGTGTATTAAACACTAACGGGCCGGAGCTGAAAACTCTTGTCTCAAAAAGCAGTTCCTCTGGATCTGGAACGGGCTTTGAGCCATAAGTGAATAGTTTCTAAAGGGTAAATGATAAAAGGGGGGATTTTAATAAAGGGCTCCTTGGTTGATAGAACCTGGAGGTGAGTGACTCCYGACCTCAACCCCCCACTTTATTCCTTAAGTGCCTTCATTCAAAAGCCCTGCTCTGTCATTAACCCTTTACTAGCTCAAGCCGGTCCTTGATTTAAAGCTTGACCTTTATTTCGGGAGCGCCGAGGCCGTTTCCCAGGCAGTGTCGCGCCTGTGTCTGCACCCGCCCGTGACACTTGGGCACATGGGCTGGACCACTCTGTCCRGGCAGCCCCCAGCCAGGCCTYGGGCTGGSCYCTGCTCCSYGGTGTTGTTGTCTGGTTGTTTCACTGTATCCCAGAAGGGTTGAGGTTGKAAGGGACCTCCAGAGATCATGGAGTGCAACCCTCTGCTGCAGCAGGGACACCCGGAGCACAGGGTGGCATCCWGGCGGGYTTGGACAGTGTGGTCTATGTGGGCACATTGCCTGCTGCCACCAGGGTTCTGTGACCTTTACAAGGTCTGTCTTAGGTCTCCCTGGTGGGAGCAGGGCTGGGGGAAGGTCTAGGCTGGGAAGCAAGAGCAGTGTAAAGGGCAGGGAGCCTGTTTGGAGGGACAGGAAGGAGCCTCTGTGCTCCCTGTTGACTCTGCCGGGCTCTGCGCTAGGCATCCTGCACAGATAATTGCTCAGATCAAATCTAGAGATGTAAAATGGAGCACAAAACACTGCGTGACCTATTTAGAAGCTCCAAGCGGAGCTTTCTGCCTGGACGGGACGGGAAGCACCCGGAGAGGCTGGATCGCCACTGTGCTTCCCTGCGCCAACGCCGTCCCGCGCTCCCGCCAGAGCAAGCACGGCTTTAGGCCCAGCGGGTGCCTTTCACAGCTGCCTCCTGSGGTGTCAGGGTGAGAGAGTGTCCTCGAGAGCCCGAGTCGTGCCACTTACCCTGACCAATGCATCCTTTCTACCCTGCGGCGCTGCCGGGAGCTGCCGAGGTCCTCGCTGTCACGCTCAGGTCGGCTCCATCTGCTCCGCATGTTTCAAGAGGGCAGAGCACCAAGAGRCAGAGCCTTTTATCTTTGAAATCCGCTTCTATTTAGATAAGAAACTAATGAAGGCCAGCCCAGGGAAGCCTGTGTTACTGCAGACTTTGCGTGTGGCATGAGCCACTTCCCCCAGGCAGTAGTTCCCCCGTTGCAAATTTGGGACTGTTTTAGTAGCATTATCTCCAATGTGGCCAGAGGTGGCTTGGAGACCAAGAATCACATCCTTATTATTCTTGGCAAAGAGCAAAATGGCCTTCSCTGCCCCACAAAACTAAGCATGAGTTAACGCAGCAGAGCCCTAAGATGGGAGGACTCATCAAGTCCTTCAGCCTTCACTAACAAACTGCCTTTCCCGATGAGAGCATTAGTAAAAATATCCAATAATGTCAATCCCCAAGCAGGTTGAGAAATATTGCTGAAATTCTCTTCATCCTCCAGCACAGCTCAATGGCTGTCTTCAGCCAGCCAATTTCTTACACACTCGTAAGGATTCTTGTGTGAATCCTTATCCRTGGCAGATTGGCTAATAAGTTTCCTGCATCGCTGTCACAGATTATATGTTGAAGTTCAGATAGATTAGGTGGTTTCCTTTCCTAGGGAAAAAAAGCCCTTAATTCTCTTATCAAAGAAAGATAAGAAATGAATCTGATATAGTTAAGAGTCAACAGGTAGACCCAGAGGGACCCAGGAGAGTGAAACGGTGATAGGAACAAGYATGTGAGACCGTTGCTGAAACAGGCAGCCGGTGCCGGTCCCAGGTGGGTGATGCTGTTGTAGATCTGCGCTTGTTCACAGTGAAGGGTTGTCCTTGATGWGGATGAACCAACCGGCACGTTCAGTGCACAAGTGTCCAAGCAAGGCAGGAATCTGTCATCCCAGAGAGTGCTCCTGAGCGTAGACCAAGGTCAGTCCATCCTGGGGTCTTCTGCCCTCCCTGGATTAATGAGTGATGGGAAGAGATAAGCTGCAGCATGTGGTCATTGTGTTGCCTACTGCTTTAACACACTCCTTCATGTCCGTGTTACCATCCTGGCTGGCAGAAGCTGGACAAGATCCTTGATTTGTAGAGGAAGAAGCCCCCTCACCTCGCCGAGCCCCTTGGAGCAGCTTGTTTGAGCTGAGCCCACAGCACAGGCTCCCTCCCATGCTCCCCAGCGCTCCGAGCTACCCAAGAAAGAGGGTTTCCCGGTTTCTCCCGGTGACAAAATCAATACCAAAGGCCCCCATTAATATTCTGGGAATGGCAGGGAAGATTGACTGCCTCATTAGCAGGCATCGTGTGGAACTCTGACAATAATTAACAACTCAACGGTCTTATTTGCTGGCCTATCACAGAAGTATTCAATCAAAAATGTAATTTGCTCRACGCTCCCATTTACCATAAAGAGAATATTCCTTCAAAGTTTTAAATAGACTAATTAAGAGGGAAGAAATACAGGCAAAAAATTATTAACAGTATAGTTTTAATGGGAAATTACTGGTGCGTATTAATAATGCAATAACCATTTTTAACAGCTGTCTGTCAGTTTGTGGGCCGGGGTAATTAAATTAGTCACTAAAGGGTTAGTCAAATTAGGCATCAAAGAGCAGCACTRGGGCTAACGAAGACATATCAGGCTTTATGTTCTGGCACATGAAGGAGGTTGAGATGCRGCTGGAGTTGACCCAGTAAACACGTCATGATGGGACCTTTCCTTCCCTGCTGTCACCCCCTTTTGCCTTCTGGCATGGGGGTGGCCCGAGAGGCTGGGGAAGCCCTCGTAGCCCTATCTGCAGTGATGAGATCCAGCTGCTTGTGTGCTCTGGTTAGTGCTTATTCCATGGGAAACGGCGGGAAGGGATGAGCTCCCCTGGCTTTATTCCAAAGGGGGACAGTTGCTTTCCTAAAGGTGTCGAGAATCCCCTTGGAAGTAGCACGGGCCTGTTTGAAGACATGAGTGCCCTCACTGCGGGGTACCAAGGAGATTGTGCCGTAGTGGAGCAGTGGAGGAGAGCTAAGATCAGGCCATCTCCAACAAAATAGTAAGAAAAGCTCCTTTCTGAGCATGAGCATTGCCCAGAGTGATTTCTGCTGCGCCGTCTACTTCAGCCTGATGTTGTTTGAGGTTTAAATCTCTTCCTGAGAGCCAAAATACAGCTGTGCAGGTGTTTTTTTGGCAATTGCTTTCTAGATTTTATATTCTGTAGGCTTCAGGCTTCTGTTTCCCCTTTCTCTACTCTGCCTCCTCTCCTGAAATGAGTCTCAGTTAACTTCTGGATGTTGTCAAGCCTGAAAAACATCTCTCTTGCCGMCAGCCTATTAAAAAACATGTTTACAGCTCCATAAAGCGAAGCTGGTTGTGAAGGTAACGTCCTGCTGGCTCTGGTGTGTCCAGGGCAGAGGGTGGGTGTTTGGGGAGACACTTGGTTGCACGCTTGGATGAAGTGAAAATTTTAGGCTGAACACAAAGTTTTCTGGCTGGGAAAATTATACTCAGCCTGGAGGAGGTTTTCATGGACTAGGSAGGCCTGGGTCCTCTGCCGAGGTTATGGCTCTCTTGCCATGATTCACTGTCCCTCGCCCTCTCCAAAGCGGAATGGGGATGCTGCCCTCTGCTTTGGGGCAGGAAATGATTACTCCTTCCAGTATGTTTGTTTATTTTGAGATTTTAGATGCCTTTTTTTCAGTTTATACTGATGAAATGAAGACCTTTTCTATGACGTGTCTATATGGTAGAGCAAACCAACATGAAACCAAACCTAGACTTGCATTTCTGGTTTAATATATGGTTAAGTAGGCACCTAATCCCGTTAGAAAAACCCGGTTAATACTCACCTAGGTGCTGAGAAGTCTTCAGAAACCTGAACTGTGGTTTTTGTGCATGTCAGTAGCTGCCTGGAAGAGCAGTGGGTCACCACCCTTGTTGCTTTGCATCGTAAGCAGCAGAAGAGCAGAGACCCAAGCCCCTGGCTGCTGGTTCTGTGCGTGTTTGCTATCGAGGACGAGCTGCCCAGCGGCGCTCCCATCCCTGCCTTGCAGGAGGATGGGGAGCAGCTGGACACGTGTGTGTGCCAGGGGAAGCACAGCCGTGCCATGGCTCGTGTTCCCTCACAGCTCTTCCAGCAGAGAATCCTGCTGGGAAGGAAATGGGAAAGCCAACCAGGACAGRGAAAGCTCCACAACACCTGAGCATCCCAGTGGGTGCGGAAAACGCGCCCGCCCATATTGCAGCATGGTGAGCGGCCAGCTAGGCACTCTGGCAAAGGCAGCCTCAATTCTCCTCCTCGCATGTTGGAGAATTATGAGCCATATAGATTATTTTAATGGCCGTATTACTTCCAACTGTGCCTCTACCATCTGTTCTTCCCCAATTATGGATGCAAAAACCCAGCAAGATTCTCCATTCCAGCAGTAGAGAATGAAATATAAGTGCTATAAAAGGGTGTATATTCTTTGAACAATGTAGTTGGCACCTGCAGTATTTTGCTCGTGCTTCAGCCGCGCGTTGGTCAGGGAGCCTGGCCTGGTCCCTTTGCACCGTTCCCTGCCGCTGCCGAGATGTGCAATGGCAGAGGTAGCTATTGATGAAAGGGAGAAGCTCGTGGGCTACGTGATTTGTCCAAACCATGCAGGGCAGCTGAATTATTAACGCTGACCAAGCGTCTGAGAGCTACAAAACTCAACAAGAACCTCTTACCTCCAGCCCAGCGATAAACAGGATTGAAACACRGTAGGAGGGAGGGAATTAGGACAGGACATCAAAGACTCGATTCCATCAAGTAAATCATGCCATTGCTTCTGTAAAAGAGCCCCTAAATGTTTTATTAGGGATTTTCAACAACTAGCAAAATTAAGATGGAAAGGATGAATTATTAAAAAAYAGATTAACTAAACTGGCCTCTGAATTAAACATGAAAGGTACCTTTCAGGAGCAGCATTGCCACCGTGTACCGTGGGCCTCAGTGCTCGGCCGGGCGCGTTGGAGGTGGAGAGGGGAGCAGCGGGGCAGGGCTGAGGGAGCCGAGGGCTGCTCGGGGCTTTGGGTTGTGCTGCCAAGCCCAGAGAGGCTGGCGCTAGGGTCGAGAGACAGCAATGCCACGTAAAGAGCAGAGTGGAGCAAAGGAAATAATATTGGCCTGGTATTAAATATTGCAAGGAATTTAAAGGTGAAATAAAACTGAAGTGATCTGTGTTTGAGCCAGGAGCTGACCCTTCATTGCCAGCCTAGTGCYGCCAGCTCAAGCAGCATCTGTGGCAGGGGAAGGACCGTGCCTGCGACAGCTCYCAGGCTGTGTTGGGTGTTGAGCCCTGGCTGTGGACCTGCCCCGTGGCATTTCGGAGCTCACAGTGGCGTAAAGGACAGTTTGCAGGGGCAGGAAGCCCAAGGGGGGCCTGGACACCATGAAAACTTCTGCAGGGCTTAGGAGCAGGCAGAGCATCCCCTTCCTCCCGAGCTGGTTGGCAGTCCTGGCCTGGGCTAGGAGCACCCACCCATGTGGTCCCCACTGCCAGCACATGGCGGGGGACAGGGCCCAGTTGGGGTGRTGCCCACAACTGGCACAAGCAGAGCCAGAGGCCCCTGCTCTGTCTCTRCCTTTGCAGATTAAGCTCCTTGTGCTGGGGCCAGGGTGCCCTGTACCCATCAGCARGYGACTTCTGGGTCTTGCTACAGTTTTTTCCACCTGTCGGAAAGAGACAGTTTAGTTAATGGCCTCCTGAAGTGGCCGTGYGATCTGAATTTGCTTTTGAGGTGGCCCTGCAGTGCAGTCTGTCCCACCACGCCATGTCAACCACGAGGGCCAAGCACAGGGACGGATCAGGGAGAGGAGACGCTCCTGTCTCTGCTCTCCTTCCAGCCCCGGGAGAGGGTTTGGCTCGGGGTGCGAAGCACGAGACATGGTGAAATTCCTGTTTGTTTGTTCTCCCCACTCCGCCTCTGTCCTCTTTCCCTGCTGACGCTTTCAAAGCTCTGACATTCAAACGCTCTATTGAAATCCCRTGAACGGCAGCGGTGGCAAATTCACCAGGTCTGCAGCAGCACCGTTTTCAGGTTCACTCTAATAGAACAAGTGGAGACTTCATTCATAATAATAATAAACCACTATTCTGCAGCTATCTGCTGCTTTTCATCTCCACGTCTCAAAGCAGCATTAATTAACTGCACAGCACCGTGGGAGGTAGGTAACTGTTGTTGTCCCCGTTTTACAGATGAGGAGTCTGAAGCRCTGGCATATCTTGTGATTAGCCCGTGGTCATGCAGTAATTCAACATCAGAGTTTGCAGTAAATCCCGAAATGCCAGCTCCTCCTCGGTGCTTTATTTCTAGGTAATGCTCTTTCCTCCTCTCCTATTGCACAGCAGGCCCTTAGGAGTTTTAAGGTCATCTTCATTTCTTAAACTGAGTTTGGGTTTGGAGAGATAGAGGTGAATATTTCTGAAGCGGGATTTGAGAGAGAGGAAGACTTTTCTGATGTGAATTAGGCCACAATTATCCTATATACAGGTCCACCCCAAGGCCAGCAATTGGCCAGTGTTTGAGTTTTGCAATGTTGCTTCCATCGTGATGAAAAATTGGAGAAAGAAGTTGTCTTTCCTCTGATCCCCACTCTTTAAAACCTGCATGCAGAAATCTGCTTCACTGAAATGGTAAAAGAAGAACCACAGGCTGYTTTTGTAAATCCCCAGGTTTGCTTCTCCAGTGAGCTCTGTATCCAAAAGCTCTTCCTTGACCCAGGCTCCAAGGATCCCRTTTGCAGCAGCTTCCAGGGGCTCCCCTCCCTTGTTCTTGTTGGCTGYTRAATCAGTGTTTTGGCCTCCCGTGTRCGAGTCCTGGCCTGTGTTCTGGGCGCGCATTTGTTACGGTGGCTTTGGGCAGTCCCCTCTCCTCGCACGCGGTGCTGGGTCCAGTGAAACGGGTCACGGCGTGGCCCGCGCTGGAGAGCAACCCCATCGACGTGGTCGGTTCGATGCTCGGCTCGTCCGCAGGCGCGACGTAGCGTTTTTCCACAGCGCAGGTGGAGCTGCAGACGTCGTGTACCCAAGAGGACTTGTGCCCGTGAGTCGCAGCCCCCGGGGGGCGTTTGGCAGCGTGGGCAGCAGCCCCRGCTCGGGGCGCCTCGGGGCCGGTTGTGGGCGCGGAGCCGCCGGCCGTGCCGCGAGGACCGTGTCCCTCGGCACGCTCCGCRCCGGCGCCTCGCGCCCGCTCTGCCCTATTCAGCACCCAGCGCCTTTGGGTTTCGTTCTTCCGGAACGTTTCTGATCTCCTTTGTATTCGCTYCGTATCTTCCCGAAATGGGTGTTTTGTGCTGGTACAAATGCCCGTTTTGTATTGAGCAGGTTCCCACTGCCGCCGTTTCACTGCCAACAAAGCGTTTTACATTTATGTCTCTGGTACCTTTCAAAGGGAACATATTGTATTCTGTGCAGTTCTCTTCCCATCCCCTCAGCTCTGTGGGATCAGACCTTGGATTAGCATGGAAGCCTTTCTATTTAGTCTTTCTAATTAAAAYAGACACTGAAATTAAAGTGGCTAGTGGAATATGATGGGCAGGRGAAAGATGAGGGTGGTCCTGCAATGTATAAATTCTTTTCTTCTTCATTTTTCCCACTCTCCTCTTCTCCTGTGATCATGTTTCTGTGGCTAGATGTGAAGCCAGGGAACAGGTTCCCAGGCAAACTTCCACCTGATCTGTTTTGACAGATCTAATCAGGCAGGAGCAGTGATGACCACGTCCCACACGCCGGTGTCTTCTCCTGCGAATTGCAGATCAAACTGAGCATCCTTCACAGCTACTCCGGCAGCGGAAACTCCCGGTGATTGAGATCGGGATGGCACAAAGGAAGGGATGTCCTCATCTCGTGCACGTCCACTCTCCACTGCCATCCGTAGGCTCAGGGCTYCCCTGGCCACCTTGGCCATAATGCAGCTCTTGTGGATGCGTTTGACATGGGATACTTGGTGCCAGGAATTGATCTCTCAGCACACAGAGTCCTTTCTGCCCATAGAGGGTGCGTTTATTTTATATTCTGCCTAACAATACAGTAGCATGAAGGTTCGCATGAGGTCTTATAATAGTGAGGCAGCGTGTGTGTTCTGGGCTTCTTGGTGCCTGAGTAAATTCATAGGATCTCTGAGTAAACATTGGGATTAGTGGTATTTGTGTGCGGGTACAGTGTCGCTGTAGCTTTGATGTGACTTCTGTTCTTTCTGAAGAAAAGAAAAACTGAAGACCTGGGGTCCTTCAGCTTTGGGGTTATCACTGAGGGGGTAGGTTTGTAAAGAAAGATGGCAAAATAATGAGGCAGATTTTCCAAAGCTGTGTCTCTTCTGAATATCTGATTCTAGGGCTGTGGGGAGAGCTTGGAAGTTTGCTCAGCCCTTGTCATTTTAAGCAGCATGTGTCATTAAAACAGGAGGATGGCCAGCAAAATGGACCTTGTTGTGRGTACTGGGTTTTAGGCCATGTATAGACTTGTGTCTCACGGTAGATTCTGAGGTGGCAGTACAGAATCTAAGATTTTTTTTCCACATTAGGGGCATTAATAATATCTCTCTGCCCTGTCACTTCCTCGCTGTCTAATTRTATAGTTAGGTTCAAGACCAGCCCTTCCATGAAAAAGCTCAATGATGGGCTCTTCCTTCTCCTGTTACATACCTAGATCGGGCTGATCTGGTTATATGTAGGAGGACTTAGATCCTCTTTGGATCTGGGTCCAAAGCAGTAACCTAGGCTGCCTTTTTTATGCAATAGAGATCTGGTCCTTGATGTTCAGGGCACCTGCACRTCAGGGGCTCTTGCTGAAATCCCTGCCCTTCAGGGACTCTTGCTCAATCATTGACTTCTGGGTGGATGGCTGAAGCAATCTCTCCCCAGAGAGCTTGAAGAGAGCCCGAAGAGACCATCGCAGGTGGCATTCCCTGGCATAGGAGGTCTCAACCCCCCCTCAGCGTCTCTCAACCTCAAGAGTTGGTCAGAACTGGCCCATGGATCGAGCATTCAAATGCTCTTGGCCAGAGGGACAGGGGCAAGGATGGTTAGTCCAGTTCTGAGCCTTGGAGGAGCGAGCAGAGGTGACTCGTGCAGCTCTGCCCGGTGCTCGCAGGCTCCTCGCTTCACTGCCCAGCCTGCTCCTCAGCGCAGAGGACGTCTGAGAGCATCTATGGCAAAAGCTTTGCTGGGGCCATCACTAGGGGAGACACTTTTGCTTCAGTGCCCTTTATCCCGGGGCAGTTCCTAATTGGAGACGTTGAATCTCAGCCTATTGCAGACACCCAGGAGCAACCTGCCTGGTCCAGTGAAGATGCCACTGGCACTGGCAGCTGTTAAGTTACAGTAACCCAATCCTCCTTAGTCTTATGCTTGGGTTTGGGTTTGCAACGTTTTGTTTTAAGGGTGCATCAAGCAAAGGTGCACAGCCTGGTCCCAACTCCAGTAATGGCCTTAGCAGACSGGGCACGTTTCCTGCCTCCCAGCACCGAGCTATCAAGTGAAGCAGGGAAGCTGTCCCTGCCATGAAATATGGACTTACTGTCAGCTTCAGCCTCCCTCTGCCTTTAACCCTCTCTCTTCCTTCAGGTAAATAATGATGTTCCCTTTACCACATTCAACTCTCCATTCAATTTATCATGTTTATTGACCCAAGCAGAAAGTCAATGTTTTCTTCATCTGCCATTTGCCTTGATGGCAGCCAATTTGGTTGAACAGGAGCAAAAATGGATTCAACACAGTTTCGTTCCAGATTTCTGTAGGTTTTTTTTTTTTTAAAAAAAAACTGATTATTTTTTGAGCACACCTGGCCCTGGGCAGGGCTCGTCAGCGTTCACTGTGCGATATGGCTGCAGGCAAGGCTAAAAATGGGCAGCAATTACCCCTCAAACTGAAGAGCCAGCAGGAAGCCTGCGGGTCAGCTCATTACGTGGCTCCTGTGGTCTGGGCTGCCCGGTGCTCTCTGCAGAGGCAGTTTTTGTTTGGGAAACATTCCCGCCTGGGGCTTTCATGTGCATTTGAAGCCCTGTGTCTTTTCTTGGCAGTCTGAWGGGGACTCTTCACAGGCCTTGTCCACATCAGTGGTTTTCAGCCACCGTGGGCTCCAGGATCTGTGGATCTCTTCTACAGAGGACATGAAAAGGGAGGAGAAAAAACTTGTGTCCGCCAAGAGCTCGGAGTCTGCCGGGGATCTTGTGAGACGATGCGAGTCGGAAAAGGTTCAGCAGGAACAGGYTGCACTGACCTGAGCTCTCCCCGACGTGAGAGGTGGTGCCTGCCAAAGGCAACGGCGGATCCAAGTGCTCCTCAGCCCTGGGAACCGGAGGAGCTCCATGGAGTCCTGCATGGGAYGTGGCGCTCGGCAGGTTTCCCTTCTGGCAGCCAAGACTGTGCTCCTGGTGGGTGCTGATRAGCGCTGGGTGCTCTGGAAGACCCGGTCCGTATTGGGTGCCTAGGTAAGAGCCAGGCCCTTTTGAAAAACCTGCTCCTCTGGGTGTAAAATGCCTATGGAAACCTCTCCCTCGGTATAAAATTGATTGGATTCTGACTTCAAGGACTATTTCTGGGAGGRAAAAAAAAGTCAGAAATAATCTAGTTGTTCCTCGGTTCCTCTGTCTGTGGACATTTACCTGGCTTTATATAATCGTTGAGTGTTTCTGATAGAAGGTGCTATATATAGCAACAAAGCTACGCATGTGTGTATAGATWTGCATAGATTCATCCCTGTCTGTAACTGGCCCGGCTGAGTCTGTGATTTGCAGAATAGGGCTCCTGGGTTTGGTTTGCAAAACGGCTCCGGTTTTGCTTTGGGTGCCCTCACAACCCAGTGTGCAGCTCTGGCTGTCCCGGCAGCGTCCCTGCTCGCACGGTGCTTTCTACGAGATGCAAAATTGCAGCTCCCAGCAGGGCCATGGGGAGGGGAGGAGGCAGATGGGGTCTCGTGAACCCTGGGGTGCCAGGTRGGTGCTGAAAATGGCACAAACGCGCCACCTTCATGGGTGATTTCAGCTGGCTCYGACTTCCTTGCAAAGCCGGGTAGTGCCCCAGCTTTCCAGCAGCCTCCTGGGGAAGGGGAGCTCTTCTGAGCACGTGTTTCCAGTCTGAACGCTTCCCCCTTGCTCAGGCCGAGGAGGAAAAACCACCATGGAGCCGCGTGGGGTGGCAGCGATTGCCCGGCTGCCCGTGATCGCCCACGGGCTCCTTTCCGAGTGCTCGAGCATCCTGCGCATCGATCGGAGCAGCAGGTGCTCAGCAACTGCGAAAAACCGGGACACAGGCGCCTGATTCTGCAGTCCTGCCCGTTTCCTATTTATCTAATCTAATTCTATTGGCATTTCTAAAGTGCTTATCACCGCTGAACCTAAGCACTTTGTGTGGATCTTGGGAAAAAAAAAAAAAAAGCACAATCACTGCGTAATGAGAAGTGACTGCGTCTGGGCCATGGGCTGCTCTCGCTGGGTCCGTGCGTTGCAAACATTGGGACAACGCAGACCCACGTCCTCGAGCCCGTTTCCTACTAGTGGGACTTTGTCTAGTGGCCCTCGGGCATGATTGCTGTGAAGCCAAGTCCAGAAGAGCCCATCAGAGTAGAAAATGTTCCCCAAATACTCTCGAGGACGATAAAGGAAACATCAGGGAAGGAAAAACGCTCGTTTTGTGACTCATTAGTGCCTAGGCAGCCACTCAAATCTGAGCGAGGTGTTGCCCCTGTCCAGGGTTTCCAAGCTCAGAACTGCAAAATGCTCTTGATGACTTAAGGCAGCAGCTGAGATCGCCCAGCTCGGGCCCCTTCTGCAGGGCGATGCTCTCCCTTGGGCTGGGCTCTTGTCCTCTCCTGGGCTCACCAGGGTTCTGCACCGCACCGTGGGCCTTGCCCTGCCCTCCCTGGCGCCACGTCCTGCGGGAGCTGCTACCTGAAATCCCACTTTGTTAAGGTAGTTGTTTTGAGAGACAAAACAGGGGAAACCGGTGACTGAAGTGTCCTGCCTTGGCAGAACCACAGGAGTGAGTTGGGGATCAGGTGTGGAGAGCTCATCCCCCTGCATCGAGTTTAATGGGGGTTTTTTAGCCATCCACCTACCAGGAGAATAGAGTTGCCCATTTGCTCTGTTTTTGAGCTGCTGTCACTGCCTGGTGACAGGGACCTGTCCCTGCCACGGTGCTAACCCCGGTGAAGAGCCCGGCCTCGAAGGCACCACGTGTGGTGTAGGGGACGTTTCTACGTTACTGTCCCTGAGCTTGGGCGTCCCCTCTCAAAAACAGGGCCTTCCCTTGGCCAAGGGTGTCCCTGTCCCAGCGGCTTCGGCTCCTCCATGTCCCGCCCAGCGGCACCCACCGGCTTCCCCGGGACGGATACCGAGAGGAGGGTTGGACAGAGGGGAAGGAAGGGATTGCTCGACATAAAACACGCAAAAATACTAATTAGCAAAGAGAAATCACTTGATGGTTTTCATTTGTGTGTTTTTAATTATGCTTGGCTCTGCTGATAACCCCCACACCATTAGTGTGATACATTTTGCTAGATAAACACATTACTCCGTGAGTTAATTAGTGTTCAATTACTATCAATTAATACATTTTAATGCTACCAATTACTTGTTGAACAAGCACATGCTTTCCTGCTAATATTATTTAAATTTTTCATTTTGGAAGCTGCCTAGAACCCCTTGCCAAAAGCGTTTGGTTGGAATTGCTGTTGGTTGGAGGGCACGAGTGGCTGTGCCCAGTTCTTCTGTGCCCCTTCGTGACCCTGAGGTTTCCATTCCCTGCAGACTAAATGTGCGGATATTTCATCATGGAATTTCTTAAGGTTTTGAAGCTGTGTTTTGCACCGGTTTTTGGCTTGTTGGCCCTTAGGAAGCCTATCGTAACAAGGTGAAAATTGGAGCGGAGCTGCACAGGAGGCGAAGGGGAAGGAAGATATGATCTGTGCGCTGGGCTCGGACAACTTTGGCTGCTTTGTCGATAACCTAACATAAGAAACTGAGTAACTGAACTTAACAAAGTTAAGTGGGGTGGATATTTCTGTCCTTGTGTAGTGCACAGAGGCCCCTGAGGTCCTGCCTAGCAGGGGTGTCCAAGACAGAGGAAGATCGGCAGCAACCTGAGGCTCCAAAGTCGTGTGGAATGGGAGTAATAATTTTGTGAGCGCAGGACACTTTCAGAACAGGGAAATTCCCATCCCTTCCTTTGGGAATCAGCCCCGGTGCCACCAGGGTGAGTCCTCAGGCCTGGGGAGGAGCTGCTACCCGGGATGCGGGATGTGGGAATGGTTCGGAGCGCAGACGGGTGATTTGCAGGGCGCCCTCCTCGTCGTCGCCGTTAGGGCTCAAGAGCCTTTTCCTCCTCCTCCTCCTCTCGCCAAGGTTGCCTAGGAGACCGGGCCGCCGCCACCGCGGATACGGGGCATTTTGTTCACATTTGGCTCATTCGGGGTGGAAGAGGCTGCAGCCCGAAAAATCACGAAATTTGAAAAGTTGCTAAGAGTTGAGAGGGGGAAAAAAAMCACAGAAAAAAGCAAAACCACCCAAAGCCGGTTCCTGTTGCGTGCAGCAGGAGGGGGGCCCTGGCGCGCGGCCGGCACCGGSACCTCCCTCCGCACAGCCCGGGCTCCCCGGGGAGCCGCGTTCGGCAGCATCGGCCTCGCGAGCCCCTTTTTATTCCTCTGCGTTCGGTTTGTTTTGTTTCGCTCTAATTAAATTTCTGGTCCTTGTGGTTGCCAAGGTAAGCTTCAAAACGCACTCGTGTAGCAAGCAGCGGTGTTGAATCCTGAGCAAATTACTGAAGGCTTCTCATTATTTTGTTTTGGGGCTTTTCTTGGCACGCTTTAAACCTCAAGGTTTTTGGGAGAGCTTTTCTGCAGGTGTTTATTATAGCAGGTATTAAAGCGAGGATATCGGGAAAGTTTCTAGTAAGCGGCTCATAGAGAGCACTGTGTGGGTGAAATGAATTCTGCAGCGTCACCAAAGCAGGGATGATTTCTCCCAGTTTAGGACTGCAGCTTCAGCACCCGATGTCTTTTATACCCACGGCCCCTGCCAGAATGGCTGAGAACTGCCTGCAAATGCTGCGGGTGAATTGGATAAACTCAGTTTTTCTATAAAAAACGACAAACGCGGTCTGTGCACGTGCTTCTTCGCGCACGGTGCCCAGAGAAGCGGTCCAGGATGCGAATTCCAGCGCGTCGAGGTTGAGGAGCCCCAAAGCTGGAGGTTGCCCCGGGTGCGAGGGCTGCCCCGCAGCCCCAGCCTGCCGGTGGGTCGGTGCATCCCGAGGAGCCGGCTCGGAGGCTGCTTCTTCCCGCGGCCCCGGCTTTGCTCAGTGCRCAGATGTGGCAGCCCTGGCGATAAATCGCGCCTTTGTGCCCGGGAGATGATTGCTCCATTTGTTGCAGGCGCCGTAAACAGCGCGGCGCAGAGAGGAGAGGCCGCGGAAAGAATGGGCGCTTGTTGCTGGCGAGGGGGAAAAAAGAATAGGATTTAAGTCCTGAGGAATACATATTCCATTGCTTTTAAATTGGAGATCACTTTTCTGGGGTGACCGTTGGTTGTGCGTCCGTCAGAACTGGGGGCCTTGACTCCGTGGCCCTTTGCACGGAGCAGCTGAGCCTGCGCCACAGTTAAACTCTACTGGACTTGTACCATGAGCACGTGAAGCACTAAGAGCACCAAGGGTGACTTTGACAGTACCTCCCGTTGGAGCCCTAGTAGAACCGAGCCCCTCTAATCCCTGTCCCTCAGTCTTCATGTTCCATAAGCAGCAGGTAACACCCCATGTCCGGAGCCGGAGCATGGGGCTGCAATGAGCACCAGAGCAGTCACCAAGCACTGGGGTCGAACGGTGACGGACGATGCCCTCGTTCTCCATCCTGGCCGTGGAGCAGGTCGGCAGCCTCAGGAAGGGGCCCACGTGTCCCCACGTGCTGCCATGTGGAGGGTGACGGGGATCACCGGGGCTGAGCATTCGTAATCCACGGCTGACCAAGGGGCTGCTGCCCGCGGGACTGCAGGCAGAGCGGGAGGCAGGTTTGCTCCCAAACTCGATGAGTTCAGCGCCCTCGCTCGTGATTTCAGTGCTGGCCGTGTTAGAGGAAAACGGGGTTGGCAGCAGGAGGAGAGGGACGTGAGGGGAAAGAGAAAAGGGAGAGGGGTGGTAGGTGGGAGCGCAGGTGGTGCTGGGAGAGGGAGCGCGTTTGCTGGGAGAGGATGATGATGGACAGCTCGTGAGCACCAGCGGCTCCGGTTGCTGGAGGCCCAGATGTCCGTGCGGAGGCCCTGGCCAACGTGAACCGCCCGGGTCAGGATCCRGCTGTGCAATGTGGGTGTAAATTCTCCCCATTGATGGAAACCCCTTGGCAGCAGCTTGGAGGGCCCCTCTGAGTGGAGAGCGGCATGCGTGGCCTGAGCCTGGCTGCGGAGGGAGGAGGAAGGCGGTGGGACGTGGGTGCCGGTGCCCGGAGCGTCCCCCCTCCTGCAGCCACAGTGCATGGGATGCATGGGATGCATTGGATGCATGGGGTGCACATGCTTCCCGCACAGGCCAGGGCTGAGCGCCGGCCCAAGAGCCTCGCTGGGCATGGCCAGGGCCGGCCCCCGCTCCCTCCCAGGCCTTGCTTTGCAGGTGACACCGTGTCCGTCCATCCGCTGCTGGCAGGACCTGTCTCTAAAAGCCAGTGAACACCCRGTCTCCAGCTTGGTCCCCTCCCACGCTCACCCTATATGGAGCCACTAGCTCAGACCAAGCTCCCATGCGCTTCCTCCTTGTTTTCCTCAGGGACACTTAGCCTGGTAGGACCCTGAAGCCTTAAACCATTAGCAGGCAATAAAACCGGGCAGCTGAGTTGAGTAACACCCCTTAATCCCCTTCTAGGATGAGCGGAGGGAGAAGAGCCGCGGCGAGGAGCTTACTCTGAGACGAGTGCTCGGGAGGCTTTGAGAATTGCACGGTGTTGATATTTCATGAATAAATAACCCCCAGCAATATTTGTCACTGAATCTACTTCATTAATGAAGGCCTGGAACAAAGGCAGGGGTGGAGGATGGAGAGTGATGGGGAGGTGGAGGAGAAAAATATGTGTGAGTGAATAGAGGCAACTGAAGGTGGTAGGAAATGGCAGGGCTGGGGGTGCCGGTCCTGCTCTGTGGGTGTCACCGTGGGCGCCACGAGCAGCAGAAATTAGGTCCCTTGCTCCAAAGTGCCCTTTTTAACCTGCCCTGCCAGCCGCCTCCTGCCTCCGGGTGGGTGCAGTGGGGCTCTTGGGGTGTGCACGAGCGTGCCGAGCCCCTCGCCTGGGCACACGTGGGGCGGCGTGGGCCCGGGGTGCCCTCCGCTCGCTCCGGGCTGACCGGGAAGCCCGGCTTCCCCCTCTCGCCCTGTCAGAACAGATCCGGGCTCGCTTGGTGAAGTTCAATAGGGATAACTGTAGAACAGGGAAATGGATGTTCTTTTGAAGGCAGCTCGTTACTGCGGGGGAAGTGATTCATGTATCAGGCCCGTCYTAATCTCGTGCTGCTGAACAGGGAGGGCACAGAGGGGTTGGATTCCTCTGGCAAGTGGCCACAGGGGATGCTCAAATGCTCCCATCTCTCCTAAAGTGCCCCCAAATTGCCAGCACGGTCTCCTCTTGAAGGACAGTGCAGGGGCTGGAGRACTTGGGGCTCAGTTCCCTCATGGTGACCCTGCAGCACCTTCATCTCGGTGCACCGAGCGGCTCCCTCGGGTACCTCAGCACCCGTATGCATTTGCCAGCCGTGATCCGTGGTCCCAGCACAGGTTTGCTCAGTGAGCTTCCTGTCCCCGCTGCTTTTCCCCTCCTTCCCAACCTCCGGACACGTCTGCTCCACCAAGAGCAACCGCACATGGAGCTAGACGCCCGATCTGCAGAGTCATCATGATCCTCTAAGCAACTCTCTCCACCTTAATGGACAGGGCTTTTGGGTGAGTAAATAGTGTGTCCTTCCCCTTCTCCCTTCTCTCCAGCAGAAATACATTCCCTGAGCTAATATATTCCATCTTTCTCACTTGGAGCTGCAAACTCTAGTGGGAACAGAGCACTAATAGAAAAGACCTCCAAAGATATTTGAAGCAAGACTAGGAAGGGACGGAGGGAGATTCAGCTTCAAATACACTGGGAAATCTAGGAGATGGGCCAAGAAGAGGGGAATAGCTGCCCCACGAGCACCCAGGGRGAAGAGTTAATTGGGAAGCGGTGATTGGGGTGGGAGCGTGTGGCACTRGCAGGAGCTTGTGGCTCAGAGCGGTACCTTGAGGGTCCCCTCGCCACTGGCCTTGTGGTGTTCTGCCCTTTGGAAATTGTGGCTTCTGGAGCCCTGGGGTTGCCTGGAAATCTGTAACTTAGACCTAGGCCTGTGCAGAGCTTTATTGCTCCGTGTGTGCTCCCGTTTTGTAGTTTCTAGCCCTCAAGCTTGCGGAGAAAAGCTCCAGCATGCCCTAAAGGCTCAGATAGCAGAAGGCGAATTAAAAAAAAAAAGAAGAAAAAAGAAAAAAAAAACCCTCCGAATGATTGATTGATTTTTAAAGCCTCATCAGTTCTGTGCCAGTCTCATTATATTTCTTTTTAATGGCTGACTCATGATTTTTTGAGCGTTGGGTGTTGGCAGCGCTGCACGCGGGCGAGCGCGTGCGGCCGTGCACGCCCGGGTCCCTGCGCTGCTCTGTCGTGGAGCTGGTTCTGGAGAGCCACGCCGTGCTCTTCGGGGCTGCCGGGCCTTCCTGCGCTGCTGTTCTATTGCCCAGCACACGGTTTGGAGGTTGTAACTGAGYGAAAAAAGAAGAAATGCAGAAGAGCAATGGGCCTTGAGTCATTGCACGGCTTTCTAGGTACGGCTRTGAGGAAAGGCTGGAGGGCAAGGAACAAAGCACGGTGTAGCTCATGGCATCGTCTCCGTGGGCAGTGATTATTCCCAGTTTCGTGTGTGTAAAGATCTAACAAGCAGGCAGCRCAGGTCAAGTCTATCTGTTGCYGACTTGCTCTGTGACCTTRGGCAAATCSCTTGTGCCTCCAAGAGGGTGATCGGATCTGGTGCCGCGGTGGCTTGCAGCCATCAGCTGATGTATAAAATGGGCACTGAAGATGAAAAGGACCTTAGAGGTGCTTAAAGCTCCSGAGAAGCGGCTGTGTCCCCTTTGCAGGAATCCGGCAGCCAGGATGCACCTCAGCTCTGTGTCACAGACAGGATCTGTTGCGTGTGCCGCTCGGAGGGGCGGCGATGGGAGGCCACCCGACTCATGGGTATTTGTGCCTCTCATTTGCTTAAGGAAAAGGTTTAAAAATGCACAAAGTGCACTCAGGTTTGCCAGGTTGTCTCAGGCTGCAGGCRTGCAGCATTGTGCAGATGTGCGACAAGGGCCCATGGGCTCAGCGGAGGGGAGAGCTGGGTTCAGATCTTCCCTTGTATCCCCTGGTCCAGGGCCCTTCATCACCCTGAATCAAGCACAGATTTACGCTTCCAGGGTCCACACCCTGGCGAATGAAGCCAAGGTTCTTGTGGCTTTACATCCTGAGTGGTGACCTCAGGCACTGGACAAGCTGTGTGTGCTCACAGAAGGGTTATTTATCCCTGACATGGTCATAATGAAAGCAAACATCCATAATTCAGCTTTTTGGATTCTGTGATATCTAGTGTATTTTGAAGTCCAAGTCCAGGTCTTCTTTCAGTTCCTCAGAGATGTCCGTTTGTAGCAATATATAACATTACCAGAAAGCCTTCGTGTTTTGGGGCAACTCCTTTTAACACAGTTTATTGCTAATCAAAGCACTGTGATGTAGCCTGAAGAGCCTCATGTGCGGCGGAGTTTCGGCACTGCACAGGCCCTGCTGCCTCCCATTCTTTCCCCCTTGCTGTCTCTAACGGTGCCTTTTCTCTCCAAGGGAAGAAGCGATGCTGTCCACCTACTTCGAAACCATCAATGACTTGCTCTCCTCCTTCGGGCCGGTCCGAGACTGCTCCCGCAACAACGGCGGCTGCACCCGCAACTTCAAGTGCGTTTCGGACCGCAAGGTGGACTCCACGGGCTGCGTGGTAGGTGCCTGGGGCGCAGGGTGATGCTCCGGCCGGGGCTGCGTGCGTGSCCGGGGCCTCGCCGCCTCCCTACGTGCTGCCCTGCAGAGCACGTGTGGGGAGCTGCYGCTGAGACAGTCAAGGAAGGAGCAGTAGCCGGGCAAGCAGTTGCTCAGCCGTGTTTGCTTGGGCTTGGATGTGTAAAAGGCAACTGGAGGAGGGTGCTCGTAGCTGCTTTCCTGCCTCTTGGAGAGGCRCAGGCTGAGAACAGCTTTGTTCTGCTGCTGCCTGGTGCTTCCCAGCTCCCRTGCAGCAAAGTGAGGAACCTCCCCATCCTCCTCTGCACAGGCTCCCTCTGCAACCCGCGGAGGTTCCGTTCATTTCCGAGCATGCTCCTGTCCTACCAGGCAACCTCCTGCTGCCCAGGTTTTGCTTTCACCCTTCAGGAGGCCTCTTGGACCACAGAGCACTTGTCCCGGGCAGTCCCTGCCGTGCTGCTCACCTGCACACCCACGTATATAAGGACATATTTCAATACCCACATATGCTATAATGTGCCAAGGCCTCTGCACCGTGTGGGCTGTTACCAGCACCGTTTCTGTGACCACACCGACCCGTGCTTTGCATGCAAACACACACCCTGCGATCTCAACGCCCCTGAGGCTGCTCCCCTTCTCCTGCCAAGCTCCATTTCTCGCCGCGGCCKCATGCCCGGCCACCCCTTCCCTCCCGCAGCCTTGCAGAGGCAGGAGTTAAGTGTCTCTTTATTTATTGAGGATGTTTATACACGGCAGCCTGGAAAGGTCAGGCTGGAGTGGCGCCGTCTCCGGGGTGGCTTTTTCATTATCCCCTTCTCCGACTGCTTGTTAAGGCCACTTAGCGCCGCAGCCTGATGCGTCGCAGGCGGCGCCGTGCAGCACTGCTGCAGCTCGCCCCAGCCCTTCCCGTGGCTCCCTTTCCTGCTTTCCTTCTCCTTCTCTTCCATCCTGGCCTTTTCCAGGGAGGGGCCGTGTTTCTTTGTTGGTTTCTTTTGTGCGTGTGTGTGCATTCCCCCCCCCACTTCTCTTTTTTAATCTTTTTTAGTGTCGTTTTGCTCTGAAAGCTAATGTGCCTCCCAGATACTGTCAGAAACAATCGGGGCCCTGATCGCCCTGTGCTGCTGGGAAGAGACGCCTCTTTTTAAAAGTCAAGATGTATTAAGATAGAAATTGTCAATAAATTACAGGCCTCGCGTTTGCCACAGAGCGGCAGGGATTGAAAACTGTGTCACTCAGGGAAAACGAGACCCTCCCGGCCCCCCTTCTCTGTAATGGCTAAATGAGGCTTTATTTAAAGGGGACAAAACACAGGCAGCTTGAAGGCTGGGGAGGGAAGGGGCTCCCTATCCCGTCGCTGTAGCCAAGGAAAAGGTGCATGGAAGTGCGACCACCTTCCCATGYGAGCGGTGGGTTGTCCCCTTTCGGSCACTGAGTGAYGTCTCCGGTGGCCTGGCCTCGGGTCCTCCTGCACGGGGGCACTTGGTGCGTTCGCTTTTCCCCTTCCTTACACYGAAGCCCGCCGGGGTGTGCGCCGCCTCGGCAGCGCGCGGAGGGATGGGGCCCCTTCCCCRCAGTTTTGCAGGGATGTCAGTTATGTTTTAAAGCTGAACTGCCGTGAACTCAATTTGCCAACTTGGTAAGTGCTATAGGCAATATTGGGATGTAATTTAATTAAGCTATCCCCTTTTTATAGAGTTCAGGGAGCATTCGCGTGCTAATTTTAGCGCGAGGTTCGTTTCTGCTTTACTCAGGACACTGTTTCTCAAGGCCTGACATGTTGTTAATCTTAACCAGTCAAGAGTTTATTAATTTGCTGAGAACCACAGAAGTATATAATCAGCGGTTCATCAATCAAGGCTAAATCCAACAAATGTTCTAGGCAGGTACCGAGCATAAAATATACATGCAGGCTTGTGAGCAATTAATACACACCGGGGCCGGGGCCTCGCCGCTCGACCGGGGAGCGGCACAAATCTCAACGATTTCTTMTTCCTTTTATGTATAATCATCGTCTGTTACCAGTTCCTTAGTGCCCCTAATACAGCTTCCAGTAATTCTGCAAGGATTGAGGCTGCATTTATCTTGAGGCTTTTTAGCAGCGTGGTCTCTGCTGTTACCTAATTGTTTGGCCTTAAAAGAACTCGTTTAAAAGGGCAATTGTTTACAGCCTTTGCTTGAGTCCCTCTTAGGTCAATCTGCTTGGGCTTAGGAAGGAGAAACGAGCACGTGGCTTTGCTTGGTTAAAACCCAAAGCTGGAGGACCCAAAGCCTCTCCGGGCTGCTGGTGAAGGGGAGGAAACGCGGGTCCTGAAGTGTCAYCTCGTCACTGCGGCTTCTTCCGAGCGCCCTGCGGAGAGCCCGGGATGGGGACCCCGCTGCTCCTGTCCCTCGCGGAGCAGGGWCAGCTCTCCGGCCTCCATCCTGCGCTTCCCTTAGGGCTCTTTTTCTCTTCCTGGGGCTTTTGTGCTGTTTTTGTTGGCACCCGGTAGATGGCATCGGTGCGTAATAGATTTCTGCAGCTCTTTTCTTATTGGAGGCTTTTTTATTGTTTGGTTGATCCTAAGAATTGTTAGTTGGAGTCCTGTCCTGTGAACTGGAGACCTGCTAAGGGCGTTACTTGGAATTACCAATGGGGATCTCTTCTTTGAGCCCTAAATTTCCCTGTAGGAATATTCAGGCACTAGAAGCGCATCCCTCRCAGTGCTGCTTTTCCTTAGCGTGCCAGAGAATCGCTCTGGTGTTTGGAGAGTGACCAGCATTTTAAAAGAGAGCAAAATCCCCGTGAGCTTCTCTAAATCTGGCGGCTCCTGGGCGCGTTCCTCGAGTTGGATGCATTTGTCACAGCATCTATAAGGGSTCACAGCAGAGCAGGAGACATCACGCCTGAGAAACAAGTTCCTGCCCACGCAGAGTTGTGTCACTGATCCCTTCGGCTCATCCAGGAGGGAAGAGGGGCTGAAGGAGCCAGAGGGCTTGACCAGCATGTGTTGGTGATTTGCAATTTGGGATGAAAAGCTGTGAAGTGGATTTAGGGGAGTGAAGGAAACACCTGGGCAGTGGCTTAAGTTYAGGTTTCCTTAGTTGCTTCTTGGCTTTGGGTCACTTGTGGGTGTGAATGCTCCTTTCTTAACCAGCCCAGGGGAGGCAGGACTGCTGGCCAAAGAGAGGTGAGAGGGTCCTTTGTTTTTTCCCYAAGGAAAGTGGGTTTTGGTTTTAGAGTGTGGGCTCATTTTGGGGCTGGCTACCCCTCTGTGGGGTTTGGAGGAGCCTGGGGGCTCCTGCAGCCCCTGGAGACCCGGGAGCTGGTTGTTGCTTGGGTTGCTGCTGGGGCAGATGGCAGCAGGGATGGGGTGCACGTGGTGCAGCGTGAGCGTGGCCCTGAGCCCCCGTGCCTGTCACTGTGGGGTTGTGCTGTGACAAAGTCCTCCTGGAGCAGCCGTGGGGCCTGTGCTGTGCACCCRTGACCTGCAGCCCCACACAGTGAGGGCTTCAGAGCCGGGCTCTGCTGCAGGGCAACAGGCTTTGCCAGGTTGGATGGTGGGATTTGGTGCCGTGAGTTGCCAGTCAGAGGTGGATGGGCTGTGGAGATCGCTCTGCTCCATTCCCTGCTTCTCGGGAGCCCTGCAGGTATCTGCAAATTGCTCCTTCCAGTCGGGGCTTATGGCACAGAGGCTGAAGCTGCCGTGGCAGGTTTGGAAGGGCCCCCTGGACCTGTCCCACTGCAGGAGAGCCACTCATGAGGGGCAAGAGCTCCAAATGCCCTGGGGACTGGGCACCGCTGTGTGCAGAGGTTGAATCCTGCCCCTTCACAGTGTTCTATTGCTCTGGGGCTGGGGTTCTCACGGCACAGTTTATTCCCAACTCAAGCTTGGCTACGAGCACRGGGTAAATGGCTCATCTCCATGATTGTGGCTGAGCACATAGGGTAGGAGAGCTCGTTTGCCTCCATGTGCATGGAAGGGAGAGGATCTACGAGATGGACCCTCAATGAAGTTGTGCCCCATGCTGTGACACCTGTGCTGTGTCAGTCCTGGTCTCTCTAGATGCAGCAGGAGGAGGAATGGGGCACGGTCCACACAGGTGCATAAGCCTTAGCTCAGCCCGGCTGGAGCTAATCCTCCTCCTTTGCTCTCTTCCACATCAAACCACCGGGCTGCTCCTTGGCAGCTGCAGAGAAATGGCTTAATTTAAGACTGTAACCGTTTCATGGAGAAATGGGATTTGAAAYGAAGAAGGCCGGGGGCCTGTGGTCATCACCTTCTGACTCGGGTCACTGGGGGTTCCTTGGGGACCGAGGAGAGCAGGGAGGGAAGATCAAAAGGAAGCAGGTGAAAAGGAGAATTTTCCCTAGGGAAATCAGACGTTTTGAAGTTTCCACCCAGACCAAAGGACCATGCAGAAATCCCTGGTGCAAGGGCAAAATATTGGCTCAAAACATCCCATTTTATTATGGAGGCTGAAATGTCCAATCCCACTATTGTTATTTAGAGTTTCATGTTATGTATTAGAATATCCCAGCTAGGTTAYGCTACAACAAAAACAAAATTAAGCAGTGCAAACCAAAACATTTCAAGCTTGTCAAAATTAAATGCTTTCAYAGTTTCCCAATGAGTTTTGAGATGTAACTGATGGAATCCCGTGAAGCACTTAAGCTTCATCAAACCTGCATTCTCTGACAGACAATTGTGTATTGAAAAATAAAAACTCATCCATCCCTGCCTTATGAAGCACCCAGCTAATCATGGAGATGTGCCCACGAGGAGGGAGGTGGGGAGGAAGCCGCTCTTCTCTAATCCCTTTAAAGTTTAGCTGGCTCCTTGAAGCAGAAGATTACTACTTATGTGTATTATGATGGAAATTAGAAACCCCTGGTGTAGGGAACAGCTGGGCACGGCACAAAACCCTAACAAAAAGTCCCTGTCCCGAGGAGACTGCGGTTTGTGTTTTGTCTTTTTCATCCAGGTACCATCTTTTTTCATCCCAGGTGAAAATGGGATTTGAAGAAGGGAGAAAAATGAGTTCAGGGCTACTGGATAAAAGCAGCTATTGCCCAATGATACCTTTCTGCCTTGGGGGGGATGATGAAGAGGACAGCGTGACCGTGTGCAAGGGGTGGCGAGTGCCTGGGTTGTGACACCGGCCGRAGGGGAGGCTGGGTGGAGAGCTCTAGCTTTAGACCTCCCCTCTGCTGTAGTGCTGCAAAACGGTGCTGCAAGGGAGCAACGTGTGGCTCCTGCCTTTAGCTTAGCAAGGAGCTGTCTGTTCAGAGGCAGGTAGCACGACTATCTAGATGGAGATGTTGAAAAGGTGTGGAGATCTCTGCCTGCTCTGGATAGAGGGCTTGTAGGTAAATGAGATGATAAACCTTTGCTCCAGAGTTKGCTTTCTTGATGGGGTTTCTTCAAGGGTCTCACTGGCACCGACCCTCTTCTCCTCCCTGGTGTCTCTCTTGGCTGTTTGCACCCTCCAGAGCTCAGGTCTTCTTGCAGGACAGCATTTAGCCACAGCACCTCTTCAAACCGCCTTGCTTTTGGCTTTGGAGAAGCAAATGCTGATGTGTTGCCGTGGCTTGGTACCATCGCTGCTGCCCATGCAGGTCCAGCAGGGTCGTCTCCTTGGCTTGGTGGACACGTAGCAGCAGCGTTCCTTGGGAGGGTGGCAGGGCTCATCCCACAGTGCTTGGGATGGCACCAGAACATAGGTGTGGGTGACAGCTCCCTCCGTGCCACCTGGAGTTGCCAGGAGCCCCAATGCTCATCCCATGGCTCAGCCTTGCCTCCAGCACCAGGGAAAGTCTGGGCTCTGATCTCAGCCAAAAAGGCTGCTGATGCTGAGGAAACAGAGCAGAGGAATAAAGGGCAGTTTAYTCTCTGCAGAAACACTATTAAAAAGTCTCTTTTTAAAAGACTTAATGACAGGAGAGGGGAGCGGAGCTGCCAAGCCATGTTGGGCAGATGCAGTGCAGAGCTGCTTCCTCTCATCGGGGGCTGCAGCTCCGTAATGAGACCRGCTCCTTGTGCTCTCCAGTGACCCTGGGGCCTGCCTCGTTGCTAATGAGCCTTGTAAGCGTGATGGGAAGAAGGGACCTGTGTCACTGATCCACACAGGGATGGGGCTGGATCCTTGTTTTCTGAAAACTCTTGTAACACTTTCAGTCATTCTTTTATCTTCAAAAAGAGCTTCCTTACATTGGGCTTGCTGGGCTGGTGACTGTTGTTGGAGGTGCTTTGGTCTTGGTAGCACCTGGAAAGCTGGTGGCTGTGGGTGCTGCTGGCTTGGATCAGCAATGGTCCCATGCCTTGATGAGGAGGGATCTCATGGGCTTCTAGGGACTAATGGCAGGGACTGGGGATAGCAGGACTCTGGKTTCTCCTCCCAGTTTCTATGACTTTGGATATCATTTAAAGAGGGAGATGGAGGACAACTCTCCTCTGCAAAACAAGTAAAAATAGCACTTTCGTATTCAGCATGCCAGGTCCTCGTGCACATTCAGTGTCCTTTCTGCTGACTGCAATGGTACAAATGCAGACCTCGGCTCCCGCTGGGCCCGTGTTCCCAGCGGGGCTGGGAGAGGAGGGTGCGAGTCCGGCTGTGCCGCGCGCACGGCGGCCACGGGGCTGCGCACCGAGCGTAGCCGGCAGCATCGTGTGCGTCGGTGATAACGGCAGGACGATGGGGTCTCTTTCCCCTCCTGAGAACGGCTTGCAGAACGAGCCCCCGCAGAGAGAACAACCCGTTCCTTTATAACCTGAGTAGATTTGCAGGACGGTAGAGGTTTGTCTGTTAGGCCATATTCTCTCCACAGCTTTTCAGAGCAGACTAGGAGCCTGTAGTCTCTCCCTACCTCTGCTTTCCTCTCAGCACACTTGTTTAAGTCCTAAACCCACTTCCCAGACTGGATGATGAATTCATTTGCTGCCTATCGCTTA
Organism: Eudromia elegans; assembly: GCA_003342815.1. NCBI lineage: Eukaryota > Metazoa > Chordata > Aves > Tinamiformes > Tinamidae > Eudromia > Eudromia elegans. The sequence goes on from PTEX01000017.1 coordinate 6,892,462, forward strand.
GATCCTTCACTGGATGGTGTTCCAAGAGCTTCAGCCAAGTTCCCTTGGCYGTCAGTGTCCACGGCCATGTTCATCTAACGCAGCAAACCTCAGCGTCCTGCTTTGGAAAAGCTGGCTGGTGACTTGTAGGATCTCTTTGCCATTCTGGACAGAATGTATAAACACCTCCTTTATTTATTTTTCCTCCGTGTGGTGCACAGGGTCAGTTGGCTGCTGCTGCGGCGGCGCCGTGTCTTGCTGGTCCTCACCATGCACGAAGCGCCCGCTATGGATGGATCGGAGGGGAATGTGTCACCCATGATTGCCCAGACAGAATTATTGTCTGAGTTACCTATTGATTTTCTAATCATTTTCAGACACACACCCCATCCTGTGTCACTGCCAAGGCAGATCACAAATTGAACCGTGGCTGAATTGATGTGGGATTGATTAAAACTCACAGTAATTATTGGTTCTCTGCTGCCTGAGCCAGACGAATCAATGTCGGCAATAACAGATATGGTTCTATATAAAAGGCCAGAAAATACTGAGCAAAAGCTGTTTTTTTAAGTCCATCTGAGAGTCTGGCCCAACCCTTCAGTTCAGCCCATAGAGTCAGGATTAGCATGTGCTTATTTTTTTTCCTGTGTATATTCCAGTTGTGCTTTGTGGGCAAGAACCTCATAGCCCCAARRAGGCTTTAGCTGTCCCTTGATTCTRRTCTGTTTATGGGACATCCTGGTTGCAAACCCCCCAGCAGCAGGGCAGGAAGATCCTTAGCTGCAACAAAACTTAATTGCACCACCCAACAGTCGCTCCATCCACTCGCTCCATCCCATCTTTGAGTGATGCGGATGCTACTGGGAACTGCACATAGARCTAGCAGCCCAAGGGGATTGAATTTATTCCTGCTTGCTCTGCCGTGCGCCTGTTTGTTTTGCTGGCTGTCACTAATTGCAGAGCTGGCTGGTTCCCCTGGGTCACCGTCCCCGTCATCTCCTCCCCGAAGTGCAGCGTGTTGCTGGGCAGGTACCCGTCCCTGCTCCGCATTGGCTGTAGAAGCGTCCTGTCCCTGGAGAACTCGTCGCTGCAGCTCGGCAGCTGGCTGGAGAGATGGCTCCCCAGGGCCGGGGGACGTGCAGGGAGGGGAGCAGGGGGTGCTTTCTCTTGCARATTTAATGCTGAGCTGTTTGCATTCCATAAGTAACATGTGTTAGAATGCATAGTTATAAGCAGAAACAAAGCGTGCATCCTGGTGATGAAAAGCCAAATAGGAGATCTGTATCCCATGGGATCACCTTGGTCAGAGTAGGGTCAAGATAGGGAGAGTTTTTCATGACCTTCTGACCCAGTCCCAGGAAAAGAGCCATCGTCTTCCTCTGCGGGCTGAGGAAGATGCTGAGTGTGAGATACGTGTCCCAGGTGGTGGTCCCTGTTGAGAGCTCTGAAATGCCTCTGCTGAGCGCCTGGCTGTGATCGTCCAGCTCCTGCTCGCTCAAAATCCCATCCGCTTCCTTGGAACATCTCCTGTGGGCTCCGGGAGGAGCTTGTGCAGAGCCCTGCTAAGTGGGGCAGACTTGGAAGCACGGAGCTCTCCAGGTGACCTTGGCCAAGTGCTGCCCATGCAGCTCACTGCCCCAGAGCCCACGAGTGCCTGTGGTGCCCGGGCACGTGCAGAGCTGCTTGTGCCCGGTTCCCAATCCTCCTGGGAGAAGCATTGCTGCTGATTTGCAGTGCTGCCCGCAGAGCAGGAGGAGGCTGCAGTAGACGCAGTGTTATATATGTGGGTTTGTAAATGCAATTATCCTGATCTCGTTTCCCAGACAGCTCCGCAGTGAAATGCACAGATTGTTCCTAGCAGCTCTTAGTCCTTATTTACTGTGTGCACGTGTCTAGAGAGCTTCCTCCTCCCCTGCCTCCTTGGGCCTAGGTAGGACTGCTGCCTGCCAGCACCCTTTGGCCTCTGCCTTTCCTRCTGCACAAAGATGGAGACATCCAGGGCCCTTGGGTCCTGTCCTTTGCTGCTCTGCCTGGAAAAGCCTGATGTCCCTGTGCCCTGTCCTGCTCCGAGACCTTCACGGAGGCTGCTGAGGTTTCTGAGGGCCACCTGAGCTCCTGCAGCTGAGTTGAGGACAAAGTGGCCGGAGCGCGGAGTGTGAGACGTCACTGTTGGYGGTGCTGAAGCAGCAGCCGCACTTCTGCTATGGGGAAATGTCAACCCCATACCAGGCAATGACCCCATCTTTCTAGGATGTGACAACAGGCCTTTTTATCACTTCCACGTGGTGGTCCAGGGCTCCTTAAAACATGTTTCTGATGGGCAATGTGGGGTGATCACCTTGTGAGCAGGCAGGAGCTGATGGGCACCTGCGGGCATGGCTTGGTTGCTGGTCTCCCGTCAGGCACCTGCCTATGGCAGCAAGAACAGGGGCCAGGATGTCCTGAACTTTTATTAATATGTGCAGCACTTTGCTCGCATGGAAAATTGATTTTCTTTTTTAAGCACGAAGTATAGYGGTTTTATAACCTTTCTTGTGCTTGACAGAGGCCATTTATAACCTCCCTTCATCACTACCTGTACAGGCTCCAGTCTAGCTCATCTTTAAGAAGCTCCATAATGCATTTTTAATTGGGAGCTGCTCCTAGACAAGATTTATCTATTCCTTCAAGGACTGGCCTTTTTGTTGTTGTTTGTGTGTGTGTTTGGTGAAAAGGGATAAATAACTAGGGTGGAATAGAAGGGGGCCTTTCTCTGGGTGATAATTTATTGACAGCGTTCCCTGCCTGCTGGTTTTTATCTTTTGGGAGGAGAAAAACCAGCTGGGGAGTTGAAATTAAAGCCCAGAGCCAAATCCCCCGCTTGTGTGAGTCAGCGTGGTGCCCTCAATGCTGGAGAACTGCTCTAAGTTGGTCTCAGCAGGGTCTGTCCTCCCGTGGTCCATCCTCGGCTTTTGCAGGGAGCCACAAGGCACCRAGGGCTGGTCCTCGATGCAGGTTTGGAAATGACTGTGTAAAGACTGAGCTGTTGTGGTCATTGCTTAAAGTACAGCTGGAAAAATGTCAAAGTGCTGATAAATAAATGGTGGAGGATTTCTATAGTGCATTAGGAGCAGGTTGTTGTGATTAGCCCCTCAACTCAGGGYTCTGTGGGTGTGTAATGTTGCTGCGTTGGGAATTTTGTCTTTCTCCTGAGTAAGGTTGGTGAAAGGGGGTTGTGTAGAAGACCAGGGCCCTGCYGGGATCCTCTGCCCTTCCCCAAAAGTTGGGTGAGTTGGTGTGGAGCAGCAGCCCTCTGGGATGCTCCATCACGCTCAGGACAAACCCRGCACCTTGGGTTGGCAGCTGAGCTCCTCTGGGAGGCCAGACCTGGGGCTGGGGCTCCGAGGTGCCTGTGGGGGTGCCACCCGTGACCGATCCGTGTCCCCTTTCTCACTGCAGTGCCCCGAGGACCTGAGACCCATGAAGGACGGCACCGGCTGCTATGACTACTCCAAAGGGATCGACTGCTCCGATGGCTTCAACGGCGGCTGCGAGCAGCTCTGCCTCCAGCAGACCCTTCCCCTGCCGCACGATCCCTYGTCCAGCACCATCTTCATGTTCTGCGGGTGAGTCCCTGCCGGCCGCTGCTTTTGCCCATCAGCATCATCAACATGCCCCRGGGTCTAGGCATGTTGTGTGCACCCAGTGGAGAGGTTACTTGTGTAGCTGCAAGGGGCCTTTTTCTTGCATGTGCTCAGCTTCCAGAAGAGAATTCAGGCACCTGGTTTGCCTATAGGCCAGAGGGACTGTGGGCAGCAGTGTGAGCAGATGGRCTGATGCACCTCCTCATCTCCCCCCACCAGGGCTCTGTGGATATGGAGGCTGATCTCTGCCTCACTGTAAATGTCTGATAAAACCGTGTGTCGCATGTTGGAGGGGGAAGGTGGAGGACTTTGATTTCTTTTTAAGAAAATAAAAATCTTTTATGTGCTTTTCTTAAAATAGAGTTTCATCCCGGGTTTTGGCCAGGATCCTGTAATCCTACACAATTTAGCATTTTGTCTAAGGAAAATCTCTCCGAGTGCAGTACGTTCTAAAAGGAGCTCAATGATTATCTGGCTTTACGCTGCACAGCTGCAGAAACAGTCATCCATCACGYGCTGTCCCGCGAGCAGCCCCGGCGCAGGGGCTCTGCAGAGCGCATCAATCTGCTCCTTCACACGCACGTTTCGTCCCACGCCTGCACGGGAACCCACTCGGTGTCCTTGGGGCGAGGATCAGGGACAAGGAGGGGAAAGGAGCCCGTGCGGGAGGGAAATAACCCCAGGAGAGCGTTGTGGAACATGACGGTTGTGGAACTTTCTCCTGTGATTGAGCTCGAGTGTCTCGAGCCCAGGAACCAGCCCTGGAGAAGAGCAGGCCACCATGGCTTGAGGCCCAGGGGTGCCACCAAGGGCAAGGGACACTGTAAAGGACACTCTCAGGGGTCAGTGGATGGGGGAGACGCTTTCTGGGGTCCAATCCCACTCTATCCCTTCAAGCCCTCCTGGGAACATGCCCCCTATCCCTGCTAAAAAGAATCTTTGATCTTCAATGAAACATGAGTCATGGACCATGTGCAGTGGTGCAGTGGGGAAGAAAATTCCTAAAATAGCTGCTTTTTTTTTTTTTTTTTTTTTTTTTTTTTTTTTTTTTTTGGCACAGAATGATTGAGTCACTAGGATAGAGTGTGTTGCCTCCACTGGGACTGCAGATCAGGGGTGGGAAGTCCATTGTGGGCCCAAGCACCGTTTCCAGGGAGGGTCCAGCAGCAATCCGGATGCGGCTGGCAACGTCCTCCTGCAGTCACTCTGAAGCCAGAGCTGCACTTCGGGAACCAGCAAGGGAACGTTTCACAGATAGATGGGAGAAAAAAGGGAGGGAAGGAAAGGGAGGAGGAGTGTGCATGGATGGTGTGGGATTTCCATCAGCAGAAGCACTGCCTGCTCCCAGAGAGGAAGAGTAGGATAAGGGGAATGGAAGTTTCCTTGTCAACTAGGAGCTGCAATGCTGAGAAATAAGGGAAGAGAAAAGGAGCAAGGCAGGATGAGCACATGCACAGAAGCTGGCATATATTTTGATATTTTGATATGATATATTGACATCATATGATATTTTTGGTGTCCGTAGCCAAGTTGCATCCCTGCTGCTTGCCTTGGTTTCCCCTACTGCATGTGGAAGATAAGAACGTGCTTTATCCCCAAAGTGCTCTTGCTCACAGGTGTCTGATTGCTACCGTGTGAAAATGGGGAGCATCTCTGGATTTCCCTGTCCTTGCTGAGGGCGGGAGGCAGTGTGGTGTCCCAGTAGCAGTGCTGGGGCACATGAACTGGGTTGAAGCTGGTGGTTCAGACTGAACAATCACAAGCTCAATGCTCAGTTTTGCCCCTCAAAACAGGGGTAAGTGCTCACAGGTGCCCACGGTGGTGGCAGCCTCTGTGGCTGCTCCAGGAACAGCCGAACACGCTGGTCCTCTCCACTGAGCACGGTCCTTCTCAGCTGCATTTTGTGCCTTGTGTAGGGGCTCGGTGCAAGGTCCCTCTAGCAGAGGTTGTGCTTGCTCTGCAGGTGTGTCGAGGAGTACAGGCTGGCCCCGGATGGCAAATCCTGCCTCATGCTGTCCGACATCTGCGAGGGCCCCAAGTGCCTCAAGTCAGATGCTAAATTCAACGATACCCTCTTTGGGGAGATGCTCCATGGCTATAACAACAAGACCCAGCACGTCAACCAAGGCCAAGTGTTCCAGATGACTTTCAGGTACGGCCCAATTCTGCTCAAAACTATGAGAAGAGGTTTCAAACAGCCCAGATCTTTCAGTGCTTGATGAAAACAGTTTCCTGATAACTATTAAATTCAGGGAGGGAAAATCGGTAGATTTATTTCTTTTGTTTAGTTCTGCTCAATGGTGGCACTTTTTCTGAGCGAAAACACCTATGAACTTCCATGTGTCTGTGCACGTTGCTACCAGGAAAGGCTCCGGATACTGTGTCCAAATTCCACTGGACAAGGCTCTTGCAGCAAGTCTCCATGTGAGCTGAGGCTTTTTTCTTGCTATTAARGYACTGAGATCTCRCTGCAGCYTCAGATTCTTGCTGCAGTTGTGGGTGCTGTCACCTCTGGCCATGYTGTTTTTCTGGGTCCTTTTTCCCTAGCTGAGTGCAAAGTCCTCCTGGCCRCGAATTCACACTGAACTCTGGCCTTTTGCTCTCTTGACGGGAGTTGAATTACTGGCTCTACCAGCTCAAAGGCATTTGGAAAGCAGTAGCAAGCTGAGTGCTCGGAGCCGACAGATCAGCAGCCTTTGCTGGAGGTGAGAATTGACAGGATGTGAAGACAGTTTTCCCAGTAAGCAACTCTTGAGTTCTCCCTCTTGTGTGACAAGCTTCGGTGGGTCCTCCAGGGCAGAGCCAGACTGCAAGGCTGAGTTATTTTTTATTTTTCCCARCTATAAGGTTTAATTCCTGGTGGCTGAGCAGCTCTGGAGGCTTCAGTAAAGCCACCCAAACCCGTCACCTGGCAGCAGCAGACGTGGGGTCCCTGTAGACGTGAGCCTTGTGCAGCCGCTCTGTTGACAAGAACGCTCCTTTTGCCAGGGCTTTAGCTTCCCCCTGCTCCTCTGCTAGCCTGGCCTGTCCGTGCACCGTGCTGAGCTGGGCGCCCGAGGAAGGCAGCCCTCCTGTCACTGAGACAGGGCTCTGATGGCAGAGCTGCCTTAGCGCTGCCTGAAACCAAACGTGTCCCCAAGCTGGGGAYGCGGAGATGCGGTGTTGCCACCTACCTCTATGGGGACAACGGCTGGTTCCAACAGGGAGGACACTTTAGGGAAGGGACAGTGAATGGGAACAATTAGTGCAAAGCGTCACCCTCTTCTCCTCTTTCTGGATCCAGTTCTGTTGTTGGCTGGGTAGGTTGCGCAGTGCCTGGAAAGCACCAGACCCCTGGTACCTGCCCATGCCAGGAGCTCAGTGCCTTGTGGGGGAATTAGAAAGAGAGCAAGGGAGCACCCAGAGCACCCAATARCAGCCAGAGAGCTGGCTGGGGTGTCCCAGGCTCAGGATTATCCTGGATGAGTTGGCTGCTCCCGGTGGAGCTGCCTGGAGGGAGAGTGTTGTGGGGCAGCCCCATGCTGCAGGGCTCCCTGCTGCCTCTGCACGGGGAGTCGCTGCATCTGCCTCCTCCCCTCATCTAATTGATGCTATGACCAGTGAGGGCTCGTGCAGGCAGAGCCGGGTCCTGGCTTTGCTGCAGCCAACAGAGTTTTCATTGCCCCAAAGCTGTTTCTGGACCCGAGTGCTGTGAGGGGTTAGAGGAAACGGGCTGGTATGGGAAAAAAATGCCAAAAGGCAGGAGATGTGGATGGGCAAGGGGCAGCAGAGCTGGCCAGAGGGGMTCCCACATGAGAAAATCTGCTGTGAGCAAAGGGAGCAYGAAGCAGGGAGTGCACAGCAGGGCRGACCAGGCCACCACAGCAGGGTGACATGTCCCATGTGCAGCATGACATGCGCTCAGCAGAGCCCCAACCCGAATGGGGACAGGACGTGGTGCTGTGGACGCACTTGCTGCAGCCTCACRGCTCGGCGCTGCCCTCGCTGCTCGTCGAAGGTTGGACCATTCCCTTCCAGAGACACCCCAGCCACCGGGAGGTGACACCACGGAGGCTCCGCTACATCATCCCCTAACAAGGCGAGAGGAGGAGGTTAATGGAGAAGAAATTATTAACTAAAAGATGTAATTTGCCTCTGATTTTCATAGATATTCAAGAACCTCTCTGAGCATTAAGACACCAGCTGCTAGAGGAGGCCTTAATTTGGTGCATTTGAAACATAGCAGGAAGCTGCCTAATACCGGGGATTAAAAGCCTGTTTCTGCAAAGTAGGAGCAAGAACCTGCTATCAGAACAAGGGGCTGAGTATTTTAGAGGGATTTATAACCGCTGGGATGCTTTAGCTATGCAGATGTGACAGTCCTTTGAATGGTGCCTGCTTCCCATGTTGCCGCGTCCTTGGTGTCCCTGACAAATAGGATGTTGTCACTCTGCAGCCGTGGCGCCAGGAGGGAGCCTTTGTGCTGGCGAGAGCCGCGCACRAGCAGCGCCGGTCGGATGCGGTGGCGGCCCCGTCCTGCCGCCCTTGGGACGGTGCCTTTGCCACCCGGCAGCCCACAGGGTGGGTCGGAGCCTTGGCCCTCCGACCTCCCAGCTCGTCGTTCTGCCCGCCRTGGGGATGGAGCTGGGGCCGTGCGCTCCTCAGGAGGGGGTGAATCCCAGGAGACGGCGCAGGGAGGGAGCACTGGCCGGTGGAGCGGCTGCGAGCGTGGGACGGATATGGGCAGTGACCCATGTGGTTGGTGTTGGCGTCTGTGGCATCCTGCACCCTCCAGCCCTGCTCGCACGTCCCTTCTAGGGACGTTTTGCAGGTACCAAGGACCCTTTGCTCTCATCCCTATTGAACCCCCAGCAGCTCCTTGCGGGGAGGAGGATGGGCTGCTGCCTCCGCTCTCCCTCTTTTGGTATCAGCACATGGTGACATCTGAGCGGGCTGTGGATGCAGCTCATGGATGTGTGGCCAGAGCTACCTGTGCCCTGCAGGTGCTGCTGGAGTTGGGTACCTGCCCTTGGAGGAGCGTGTCCATAAGAAGGAACAACAGTAGGAACAGGCCTGCTTCCTGCAGTGTCCTTGTGTGCAGGAGCAGGAAAGCGTGGTGGCCTCTGGGGGACAGGGACGTGGTGGCGCCGCCCGGGCGAGCGGTGACGGGGGCGCTGGGGTTGGGAGCAGCCCCTGGCGGCGGCGGGTTCCTGCGCCCCGCGCCTGCCTCCCGCGGGCCCTGGCGGCGGTTTGTGCCTGCGCAGATGTTTGTGTTCGCTGCGGCTGATGAAAATATTCATTATCTTGTTAGCTGCTGCGGGAAGGAAGTTGGGATTTGCATTTCCACAGCTAATCACGCAGCACAAACAGAGCCTGTCAGGCGGCAGCGCTAATTGGGCAGAACGTGGAYGTGCCCGGGCAGGGGCAGGAGGAGATTCCCTCCTGGCGAGACTGGGCATCGAGGTGCGGCAGGAGGTGGAGGAAGGTGTGGGAGGATGGAGGAAGGCTTGGGATGGGGAAGGTGCAAGGCTCGGGCTATATTCCCTAGGTTCGTGTGAGCAGCGGGCACGAATGCTGGCCGGGAACCTCTCCTGGGACGGGAGGCAGGATACGGTCCAGGGGATGCTCAACCTGTTCTGATGCTGCGCAGGCTCCTCCTGCAAGGAGTGTGACCTGCTGTCACGCAGCCCAGCATGGTCTGTGTTGCTACGTGTCATCCTGCGATCCTGATGTCCCTGTATCATACCTGGTGGCTGGGCCAACGTGTCAGATACTCCGTGGGTCTTATGAGGCCCCCATTTGTGGAACAAACTCATGGTGATGCCATGGATTTGAGTGCTTAGCACGAGGAAAGGGTGAAGACTTGAGAGAAGGGCTGCAAAACTGTATAGGAGAGAGAAGAGAAACTGGGGAGGGGCACTGGGCGCTTGCAGAGCCAGACAGGGGCTCTGCTCACCTGCTTGGTTTGACTGACTTTAGCAAACTGGGCTTTATTTGGGCTTCTGCAGCTTGGCCTGTTGCAGAGCTGAACGTGTTGTGTGTGGATGCTGGAGCTCCCTGGGGGCCACAGAGGTGACCCGGGCCGTCCCCCCGCGGTGTCGYGGCTCCATCCCGGGCACTCAGCACTGCCGAGTTCGGCTCTGCTTTTAGCAGCTCCCGGGGCCTCCACGAGGCTTTCTCTGCTTTCGTTACTAAGGAGTACAGCTCCAAGCTGGGCATGGACTTGCTGACCTRCTAGGTCTTCCCACCTCTCACTTTTATGGCTACAATTATACCTGGTGTTATTAGTTTAATCTGTGTTGATAAGTGATGTGGTAGAGATTGGTTCTGTAATAGCAGCTCACTTGCATATAGTACCTTTCATCTCAGGAACCCTCATCAGCTTTATGGACTTGCAGACAGGAATAGCTTTTCCCTCCTTCCCAGCTCAGGGTACAGCTGCTTCCATAGTGCAGAGCATGTCAGATAGGGAGCAGCAAGGACTCGGCATCGACTTGGGACAAATAAAAACAAGTGTTATATTCATCTGCAGAGAGGGAAGAGTGAGGTCCGTGAGCTTAACCCTTTCTCTCACAAGTTGCCCCCTTATCCAGCCTGCTATGGATGCTTGGTTTTGTACTGAGTGAAAGAGGCTTCCCCGGGGCAGGATGCTGCTTGTGCCGTGGGTGTTGCTCCCACGGTGTCTTTGCGGGGAAGGCTGATGCTGGCCCAGCCATCCCTGCTGTTCCTTGCTAGCGCCCAGCCTGGGCTTCAGAGCTTCCCCCCGTGCAGGGTTGATGTGGAGTGAACAAAGAGGATCTTTGCTGTGGGCGCTGCGGTGGTGACGGGGTGACAGCATCYGAGCGCCGTGGCTTTGCAGCGCTGCTGTGAGACATACGTGGCTCAGATTAGCAGCACATCTTGAATGCCACCCTCAGTGAAGGAGAAAATCTTGTCTTTTCTGTTCTCCGTCCCCCGTGATCAGAGGACAGAGGAATTGCCCTTGTGTGTTTTGCAGTGCCCTCAGGTCTGYGCAGCCAGAGCAGCAAGTGCTGGGTCTGGTTTTGGGCCCTGTCAGTCCAACTGTCCATCAAAGGTGAACTGAGCTGTTGTGTTGGGAGCCCTCCCTTCCTGCCACCTGCAAGCTGCAGAGCCTGTGGATAACCCAGGAGATCCACTAGAACTTCCTCTGTACCTGCATGCTGAACCAGTTCGTCTAGCCTGGAGGCTGAAGCCACGTCCCAGCACTCAGAAGTGCAAGAGTGRTCAGCTGGGGACAGGCAGCATGGGGCTCTCATCCCTGATCTCATGGCAGTGTTCTCTTGCTGCTCCCACTCCCGCTCCCATGGGAGTCTCCCATGGACTGTTGGGTTCACTAACAGTTTTCTTGGGATGAAAGCTCAGGGCGTTTGTGCCAGTTCATTTCTCCCCCCAGCAACACGCTGGAGGAGGAGYGTGTCTGATGCGGTGCCTGGTGCCCGCAGAGCCTCCATCATCGTCCCGGCTTTCCAGGGGACTGCGCCATTCACCAGCTGCTCCGTTACCTGAGGGCAGCAAGCGAACATCTGGAAGGCGTGATGGCACTGCCACTTGTCATTAGGAAGCCTRGCACCCCTGGATGCGAGCGAGATTTCCCCTTCATGGCAGCTCTGGAAGGAGCTGGGAGGTAGGAAGGAAAATGAGGATGTCCCAGGTAGCCTCACCTGAACGCTGGAGAGGGGAGAGGAGACTTCGCTCCCACCTCCTGAGTTTGTCTGGGAGATTAAAAAGAAATAAGCTCACTGCAGGTGTAGTCCCTCTGCCCCGACTTGGCAAGTGCATCCTAATTAACTTCACACACAGCAATGCAACTTTGCAGATGCAGCCGCAAATTTCAGCTCGTTAACCATATGGTCTGGCTGCCTGGTGGAGCCAGGGAGATGTGCTGCTTATGGACGCTTCCCTGGGCGCTGGCGTGCCCGGGGGCTGCCTCTGCCTTCCCTGCACGTCCCCTGTTGCAGGAGGCTCCCGGGAAGTCACYGCAGAGCCGCTCACGCCGCCCGCCCGGCAGCTGGGGCGGTGGGAACGGGGGGAGCAGCCGAGCGCTGCGGGTGGCAGACAGCCCGTGTCGGCTTGTCCTGCTGCCTGGCAGGACGCCCTGCACGTCTGCACGTGGATCCAGGGATGCGGGAGCCGTCGCTGGCGTGTCGGGCGCTGCTCTGGGGACGCTCGCGCGGCTGCAGCCCGCGCTGGCACGAGGCAGGCGTTGCCGGGAGGGGGAAGCGGGAGCATTAACTGCGCTGAAATGACTTTGTCGGAGTGCCAGCATATGAAATGTGTGCTGATATTACAGCCCTGCCGCTGCCTGTGGCTGTTTTTCCTCCGCTTCTAATGACTAATAGAGAGAAGACAAAACAATTTCTATTAGTTTCTCCCACGCCGCAGTGAGTTTCTTATTTTCCAAACCTCATTAGAGTTTGTAATACCATGGTGGTAGTCAAGAGCAGTCCGAATCACCCCGGGGGAGAAGAAGAACCGAAGAATGATGATGTGTAGCCCAGAATCAACGCTGCTCTCGGCCTCTTTCCAGGGTCCCTTTCGATCCCTGTCCAGACTCTTATGCCTTATCTCCATCGTAAAGGTTAACGATGAAGCTTAGCGGAAGAAAATGCTTGAGATCCTAGATTGTTAAGAGAATAGATGTGTGTGCTGAGCAGAGAGCTGGCGCTGCATTTACCTTGGAAATGCAAATATTATTTAAAAGGCAGCGCTTGCACTTTCCGCCGCATTGTAGTTCARGCGTCGGTTACCCGTGAACAGCTGCTGGGCTCACAGGGCTGCTGAGAGCTCTGCCCAGGCAATAGGCTTCGGATGGCTGTTTTGGGAGCTGTTGCCCCAATCCCATAAGAACTGGATGTGTGTCAGGCACCAGCCTCCCATAGGTACCTTGGGACATCCCAGGGTGTAGTCCTGGCTCTACTGAGGCCTGCGGGAGTTTTGTTATTTGGTGCCTCAATACAAGTCCTAATGAAACAGCGAGGGACGGAGCTACTTGAGCAACGTGTTTGAAATGAGTGCAAAGAGCACCCAAATGAGCCCACGCAACAGGACCCATCTCTGTGGCTCAGCTTACCAGTGAAATAATCTTTTGGAGGAGGAATCCCACGGGGCTTTGAATCACTCCGGTATGGAAGAACATCCGCGGTGCTTTTCCTCGTGCCCACAGCCTAGTGCGGAGGAGCTCTGCGAGCCGCTCCAGGAGGTCAGTCTTTCGTCACRGCTCCTTCCCATCCAGACTGTTAGAAAGCTGAAACTTGCTGAGCTTATGGGAGTCGACAAGGTCAGCCCCTCTCAGCTGTCAGCAACCACTAATATAATGGATCAAGACACCCTGAAGAGCAGACACAGTGGAGCAAGACACAGATACTCCTGTCAGGCGCTAAGCAGCTCCAGCCCTTGGCAAATCGGCTGGTTTCAGGTTAGTCGCACCAGTTGCTTGGAAGTTTCCAGGACCTGCCTGCTGTGTGAGGGTGGTACAGCACGGATGTGTCCTCCTAGCCCTCCCCATGGGATCGCAGGCTCAGGACAAGGCTGCCGAGCCCAAAATCCAGCCAKCCCTGGACTGTGATGGAGCCACAGCCTGTCTTGCTGCAGAGAGAACCAACAGGCTTAATGCAGAGCTCCAGATTTTCACGGCGTTTTGGTGGCTGCTGCTTGCTTTGCTTCTGGACAAGGCAGAGCTCAGGAGGTGTGTGAGGACTTGTTTTGGGTGAGAAACCTGTGTTAGCCTATCCAAGGCGACCAGCAGCAAAGAGACAGTAACTTACAGGTGCATAATGTTGGGTCAGATGTGTCAATCCTGGGTCGTGTTTCAGAGCTTTCTTGCTGCTTTTGAGTGGTCATTGACACAAMTAGTCCAGGAGGTTAAGGAGTCTCCGGCAGTAAGTACAAACAGCTTGGAGCTCGTTCGATCGCGGGGGAGGGAGCCCTCAGTGTGCACAGTCTGATGTTTTGGCGCCTGGGTCTGATACTGGTAGGAAAGGTTAAGCAGGTTTGAGCATCACTAATTGCTCTTTTCTGCACCAAGTCTCYTCTTCCATTTCACATACACCTCCTGCGTGGAGGGCTAACCATCTGATAGGTGTGAATGTCTAGGAGCAAGTTGTGCCAGGCTTGGATACGAGTGCAGTGCCTCTCTGCCACCCKTACCTTTTCTGTGAAGCGGGGGCCATGTCTGCTTTTCACCTTGGCCTTCTCGTCCACTTTTAGTTTTCAGACTTTTCTTGAAACTTCTTCGAGGCTGTTGCCTTTGTGCTATTTGGKTAAGCATGGGAAATTTCAGTGCCAAAGGGAGGAATCTGTATATTTGCAAAGCTGGATAAGGGGTTGAAAAATAGAACTTAGCATGGAATTCCTCTTGCAACCATGACTGCATAATTGAGGCATAAATCTAGCTTTGTATACCTTAGTACTGCGCGCTACATATGCACGAGGCGTTGCTGGGGGAACCATAAGTTCTTGAATTTGTTTCCACTCCGCACTGTTTCAGCATGTTCCCAACAGACCCTCYGGAGAAAGATCCACAGCCTGCCACAGGATCTCACCCACAGGAGACCCAGTTTAGCAGAAAAAATAAATAACTGTATAATGGCACAAAGAAGGGGAATGGGGGTGGTGGGCAGAGGTGGGGAGCAATAAAACGTGGTAAATGGGAGTGGTGCAACTGCCGAGCCAAGCTAGTGTTCAGCTCTCACCCCTTCTCTTGGCTAACGTCAGGAGGGGACAGAAATACTCGGATGTAGTGATGTTCCTACAGGCTTCTTGGATCTCGGGAGCTGGGAGAGGCAAGACTCTCCTGGGGTCCCTCCAAGAGAGACCACAGTGTGGTCTGCACCACTTAGAGCACTAGTGTATCCTCATAGACAGTTGTCTGAAATGGAGTTGAGCTTCGTTATCTCTGCTGCTCAGTGCAGCTTGGGGTTGGATATCATCTCCCCATCCGAATGGCTCTTCCAGAGGCGACCATGATTCAGAAAGGAAAGTTTTCCTTGTGYTCCGCTGCTGCTCTAGGTCCCATTCCCTGTGCAAATTCTTACGTGTTTGCTTTAGAAACAGCTTTGGGAGAGAATCTGCCTTTTCCCTGTGATTGCTAGCGTGACTGTCCTAGTGCCAGCGGGCTTTCTCTGAGTACTTGTTAGTGTCATTGCCCAGAAGCAGGCGGGGTGTTGGGGCTTCACAGCTTTGGTGTTCTTGCCTAGCTCTCCTGCTGGGACCTCTYGCTGCTTAGCTGTCTGGTGTCCCAGATCCCTAGCCTTGACGTGCTGCGTAGGCTGACAGGGGATGGTGACAGCAAGCAAAGCCTGTGGTGACACTCGAGTGCATCTCAAGACGGTGGTGGGAGGAGGGCAACGGTGGTGGTTGTCACCCTTCAGCGCACCAGAAAGCTGCAGCGGCTGAGAGGGCTTGAGCGCCCGAGGGAAGTTTGGAGATCCCTTAGCGCGGATCATTCAGACCTGGTTCTCCTCCTCCTCGAGTGTCGTGGTGTCCGGTTGGGGCTCTCGATTCCTGTGCAGTTGGTGGGAAGGGATTTGGACAACCCGAGAGGCAGACCTGGCAAGGGCAGTATGAGGAATCGATTTGTCGGTTCAACAGCCAAACTACACAATCAGTAGCGTTGGAGTTTAGATTACCATGAAATGATATTTTTTATATTTGTCAGTTGACACAAAATGGAGAAACAGCAGCAATCTCGGTCGGGGCTTCACTTTAGAGCGGGGCGTTTTGGCACCGCTCAAGGAAAGCAGGAGGAAGGGGAGCCCGTGGCCCTCCTCGCCCAGCAGCGCCGTGGCGGTGGAGCTTGTGGAGGTTGTGGTTTTGATAATGCCGGGGTTGTTGAGGGTTGTTGCAACCCCTGCTGCCCTGAGCGGGACTGCCTGCCCTGTGATGGGTCCTGTGTGCAGCCGTGGCCGCGTAGTGTGTGCTAGGGCAGGGGTTGGAGGCAGGGCCACCGCGGCGCTGGCGTGTCCCCCTCCTAGCGAGGGCAGTGCTGCTGCTGCTCCCACCTTCAGCTTGGACAGAAACGAACAAAAACCTCCCTCAGACTGCACAGCCGCTTCAGACTGAGTTGACAAACAGTTTTGGATCCTCCAAAATGATATTTTAAGCTCTTTGCTGGCATGAATGCCCTTCCCCATCTCTGGTTCCCAGGGGATCAGTGCTGCTTCCACCACTAATTCCATTTTTGTCAGGCCCGTTGTCACCGTCCCAGCCTCTGCTCCCAGCAGAATTCCTCCCATGGAGGAGGAATGCCGCCTCGCTTCCGTGTTGAGCAGCCAAGTGGTGTTGGCAGCCCAGGGCTGGCCAGACCTTCTGGAGGCCGCAGTGGTGGCCCCACGTCAGGCAGGGCTGGCACCGTCTGACTGGATGAGCCTCACGGGTGACCGTGGTCGTGGTGGCTCCTGTGTCACCTCCAGCCATTTGGTCACCCTTGTGGGAAGAGGAGCCCGCATGGCACCATTGCGGCCTCCTGCTGCCTCCATTGGTGTCTGTGCTGCCATCCGAGGGCCGCTGAGACGGAGCCTGCGGCGTTTTGCCCCAATGAACGACCACACCATCCTGGATGCCCCACAGGAGGGCAGCAGGCGGCCCCTGCTCCGGGCGAGAGCCGCACGCCCATCCCCAGAGCCAGGCCTGGTGCCACGGTCCCCAAACACCTCAATTTAAATGCTAATTTTCCTGAAAGGAGGGGGAGAGCTGCAGCTGAGTAGTGCTGAGGTGTTTATTAATGGAAAACGCTGGTGCCGACTCTCGAGGCCGGGGCCGCCCCACAGCCCGCCTTGCCTGCCCGGAGCGCGGACCCAGCTGAGCACGTGCCTGCCCGTCACTATCCCTGTGCCCATCCCGAGGAGCGGGCTGAGCGGATCCGGGCTGGCCGCGTGTCCGTCCGTGCGTGGGGAGACCTCGTGTCCCACACGAGCCGCCGGCAGTCACGCTCCTCCGGGCTGCCCTGATGGTCATGGCAGGGAAAGGCTGGGGCTCTACGCAGGACCAGGGGGTCCAGTGGAGACTGGTTAGTCTCTTGTTATCCCGTCGCGTTATATAGGAACGGGCACTCCCTACAATTAACGACTGGTAAATTTGGTGTAAGTAATGGCNGGGCACTCCCTACAATTAACGACTGGTAAATTTGGTGTAAGTAATGGCCTCTTCACATGGTGTGCGTTGAGCCTTTATRATTCACCAGTGCCTGAGGTCACGGAGACCAGGTCTTGGGTGGGATTTACGGTGCGTTTACCCTTTCCGACRCGGCTGGGGAAGCAGGACACCCTCTTTACCATCTCCCTATGACTCCAGGTCAACTTTTTTTCATTTTGTGATTGCTATTYGTGAATGTTCCTCCATCAGAYGCAAGCTGGGCTCTTCTGAGCCTASAGCCACCCCTGTGAGAAARTGGCAAGGAAAGGTGGTTCAAAAGCAGACGTGACGAGCGAGGCAACCTCAAACCCATCTTGTTCTCCCCAGGCCATTGCAGGATGGAAAGAAGGCTAATAAATTATTCCTGCCATGGAAGATGTCACCACAGACATGAATAGGATAACTATGCAAAAAGTCCAATCCTCACATAGCCGCTTTCCTGAACATAACCCCACTGGATGATAATGTGATTAACATTTGTAGCTGGGCTGGCTCAGATAAGGGTAATTAAATCTCACTCTTCAGGCCATCAGCTAATCACTTGTGGGGTCTTTTTTTCTTTCCTTTCTCTCATTTTTAATTTTTTTTTCCTTTTTCACCCCTTTGTGAATATATTTGTCTGGTTGCCGAAGTGCATCTGTTGCATTTCGCYGCTGATGGAGGCAGGAAGCCGCGCTTGGGCTGATGCTCTGATCTGGTGGTGAAAACCTTAGGGATGTGCAGAGGGGATGGCAGGCTGAAGCCCAGCCCTTAGGACACGTCCTTTGAGGGTGAAACGTGGAGGGAGGAAGCCACAGTCGAGTGAGCCTTGGGAGAGCAGTGCTTCTTCCCCCACTAGTGCTGCAAAGGGAAAAAYGACGTGAATAGGAGTCACTAGCTCGTATCATCATGTCACATCATCGTGTCACATCTTGAACTGCCACAGATGAAAACCCACTCGCAGACCCTGCAGTTTTGGCYCTGGCCTTCAGTGCCTTGGCCCGTGGATAAAGGACCCCGGGGCGTAGGGGAGCCTCCTGCCTTGGACTGAGCACCATCCAGGCGGCTGCTGCAGCGCTGCTCTCCAGCTCTGCTGCTCCGGGTCCCCGTGCACACGTGTGCAGGATACGACCCCTCTCACCACCCCGGCTTCCCTGTCCTCCTCGGGCCCTGTGACGCGAGGCCGGCCCTGCTGAGCACAGTAAAGCAGCTCCACGCTCCRGCGACTTCTTGCGTGACCTTGGGTGTGTTCTGTAAGGTCAGATTCCCCCAAACAATCTTGGGTTTTGCATGTGAAGCTTTCAAAGGATGCGAGGAGACTGATCTCTTCCCTGCCCCCTCTCCACCTGGTAATTGAGCACCTTGCAGTTGCTAATTGCTTTTACCCCGTCAGCACCTTGGTGGAGGAGAGCGTGATCATCTCCATTTCGCCCGAGGCGATGGTTGGATGTTACGTCTTGGCCAAGGTTACACAGTGTGTCTGTCAAAGCCAGGATTTTCAGTCCAGCTTAATGCAGCAATGTCTTCCTCTTCAGGCCACCCTACCAATAAGAGAGGCTAGTGGAGCCTTGGGACATTTGGCCTTTTTCAGCAGTGACTCATTTTTCCCCAAGTCAGCTYATCCCCAAGGAAAGGAAGTGTTCTGGAGTAGCAACTATTGGGGATTGGGACAGGCAAGGAGGGGGAAAAAATACACAGAAATGTGTTTAACAACTCACTGTCTGTAAAATGCCCTTAGAGACTTGCAGATCCCTTCCAGGAGGAGGATGACCTCAAGTGAATTCAGYGTGTGTTGCACTGAAGATCAACAGCGTGTTTGTTACTTGTGTGAATATCAGGGGTCTGCTCAGCAAATAGCGAGGAGGTCCTGGAGGGCAGAAGAGGAGGGTGCCTGCTGCATGATTCTTGGGTGCAGAGAGGTATCTGGGGTGCTCTGGAGCTCGTTGCAATAGCCTTGGCTCCAGAGCTCATGGCGAGGTCGCGGAAACTGCAGGAAACTTCATGCAAACTCATCCGTGCTGTTGGGGACAGGCTTGAGGCTGCACGRGTGGCAGGGCCGCCTGTCTGGAGCCCTCACCACCCTCCCCGTGCATGGGAGGCGCCTGTGAGGGCTCATCCCGGTGCATCCCATGGACACGGCGGCGTGTCCCGCAGCCACACCGGAGCTCGGGTCACCGCGGGCGCCGTGGCGGAGGAGCTGCAGCCCTCTGCCGGCTGAGGCCCCGCAGCACAGCGCCTGCGCTGCCCGCCCCAGGGCACCCTCAGCCCCACCGTCCTGCCCGCAGGTCACAGCCTGGCACTGCACAGCCCGGGGCAGCCGGCAGCGCCCCGTGGGATGCTCCCCGTGGGATGCTCCCCATGGGATGCTCCCCATGGGATGCTTCCCTATCCTATGCTGGGCAAAGAGACGCGGCGCTTCCCTCCACTCCACTCTCTGGTGCTTGTCTCTGCTCTGCAGGGCAGAGTGCAGGTTGCACATGGTTGATGGCACGAAGGGAGCAGCACTGACGTGCTGCCAGAGAGAGAAGGCAGCTGGAGGCAGAGAGGAGGGAGGAGACGCAGAAAGGGTTTGATAGCAGGAACGCATCACGAGACTGCTCCTGACATCCTGTCTTGTTCAAACACAGCAGCGTGTTGTGGACGCACGCGCTGATGTGKGCACGGGCCTTTATTTGCAAGTGCGTGCACTCGGCCCTTGTTTTTCCCCAACCTTTTGCTTGCAGAGCTCTTTAAGCAAATGCTATTACAGCAAGCAGCTTTTCAGTAAATACCCTTTTACAGAGGCCCCTGGTTTGAGTAGCAGCCACGTCGTGCGGAGCATCCTCACCCCTGGCTTTGCAAGGCTCTTCCCATCGCGGCCCTCCCTCCTTACTGCTGTAGCACACGTGTTGCCACCCACCCCAGCTATTGTTTTTCGACCCCGAGCAAGGTGGGCTCGTGCCCAGCCTCCTCTGGCTGCGCGTGCAAGCGCCGGGGCGATGCGTCCTGCACTCGGAGGAGTGGAGATGAAATGCTCCGGGTGCCTTTGGGCTGATGGAAGAGAGGTAGTTTCTATCGCTTGGATACCCTGGTGGATCCCTATGGTCTCTGCTGTGAAGCGGAGCACAGGATCCGGTGGGTGTTTTGGGCACATAGCGGCACTCCTGCAACCTTGGTCTGAGTCAGCTCTCTGAGTCAGCTCTCTGAGCCACCACAGAGGGGACGGTTCCCATCCTCTGGTGGGACGTCCTGGAGGATTTGCTGTCCTCTCATTTTGCTGCCTCTTGCTTTTCCTGCCCTCTGGAATTCGGCGTTGCCAGCGCTTTTCCCCACTGCTTACCAAGGCAGAGCCCCCTCTGCTTCTGTTCCTCACCAGTCCCCTGGGTCTGCAGCCCTGCCTCCGGCCGCCCTCGCGGGGCCTGTGCTTCCCCATCTGCACCGCTGAGGCTCGGAGGGCTCGGGGCAGCAAACCCAGTGCTGCTGCCGGGCATGCAGCGCGGCGCGTGGTCCATAGGAGATTTACGTGTATGAGCGAGAGGTTTTCCCCCCTCACACAACTAGCCCCCTTGGGCAGAGCCTAAAGCGAAGCTCAGGAGGCGCAATCAGGAGCCGCCCGTGGGTGACGAGGAAGAGGAAGGTGGGGGACGAAGCCAGCCGCTGYCTGGAGGCTCAGCTGGATGTCCCGGCTGATCCGTGTTGCGTGGCGGAGCGCGGCGTGCTCCGAGCCGGCTGCCCTGCGTTTTGCCTCTACGATTGGTATTTAAATTCCTTCCCCGCTCTGTTTTTGCTGTCACTGGGGAAGCTCGGTGCACGGAGACCTGCCTGCTCGCGCTTCAAGCTGTGTCCCCAGCATCCCTGTGCTCGAAGCAACGTGCTAGGGGCTGTTAGACCCCTGCTGAGGTTAGGAAATTGCTCACAGGTACCATAAAATTGCACCACGTGCAACACGCGTTGGCTTTTTGGAGGCTCTGTCTGCAAGCGTAGCTGCTCCTGCTTCTGGAGACAGGAGATTGTTGTCCCTCGGAGGGCTGCAAGGTGTCCCTGGCTTTGAGTGCGGGACCACGGGGCCGGCCCTACAGCGTGAGGGCAGCTCAGCCCCTCCGCCCGCGCGTGGCCTGCGTTGTTGCTTTGGAGTTTTCCTTTTCTCTCCGCAGGGAGAACAACTTCATCAAGGACTTCCCGCAGCTGGCCGACGGCCTGCTCGTGATCCCGCTGCCCGTGGAGGAGCAGTGCCGCGGCGTGCTCTCGGAGCCCCTGCCCGACCTGCAGCTTCTCACCGGTACGAGCTGCCGCCGGGGCCCCGCGGGCAGCGCGGGAGCTGGTGCCCCATGTGCCCTCCTCGTGCCCAGGGTCCCCTGGGGGGCTTCCTCATTGCCCTCGAGCTGGAAGTCGTACATGAGCTACCTGCATCTGCCCGTGGGCATCCTCRCAGAAGTGCCCTGGCTGCCCCTTCCCTGCAAACTCCCTCCTCGCTAGCGCAGGGAGGAGGTTACAATCCCGTTATTGGTGTGTTTGTAGCAAAGAAAACAGGGTGAAAACAGCGGTTCCTAGAGCACGTCAGTGCCTGGCTGTCCCCTCGGCCATCCCTGAGCCCCRGCTCTGTCTTTGCAGGAGACATCAAGTACGACGAGGCGATGGGCTACCCCATGGTGCAGCACTGGAGGGTCCGGAGCAACCTGTACAGAGTGAAGCTCAGCTCCATCACCCTGTCTACAGGTGAGGGCCGTGTCTCTGCTGGCGGCAACACAACATGTCCACATAGATGGGCTGTCTTCTCACCCCCGGCRCTCCCACTGCTGCCTGCGCTTCACAGCTCATGGAATCACAGAAGGGCTGGGGTTGGAAGGGACCTCTAGGATCATCTAGTCCAACCCCCTGCTCCAGCAGGGACACCCAGAGCACGGGGCACAGGGTGGCATCCAGGCGGGTTTGGAAGATCTCCAGAGCAGGAGCCTCCACAGCCTCTCTGGGGAGCCTGTTCCAGGGCTCTGTCACCCTCACAGAACAAACGTTCTTCCTCACGTGGAGATGGAACTGCCTGGGTTTTACACCCATTACCCTTTCTCTTGTTACTGGTCACCACCAAGAAGAATTTGGCCCCCTCCTCTTTACATTCTCCCCTCAGACACTTGTACATGTTGATAAGAGCCCCTGTCGGTCTTCCCTTCTCTGGGCTAAACAGGCCCAGCTCGACGGGTCACACAATAGATGCTCCAGCTCATGGGTGTGCAAAGCGTTTCTGCAGCACTTGGCATCTCCAGGCTCTGCTCCGGTGGCAGCCACCATGGCCAGCCCTGCTGCGGGCACATGGGAAAACTTGACCTCCTTCCAGGAGGGAAACTGAGGCAGGGCGCTTGCGTGGCCAGCCCGGATTACGCTAATAAGCAATACTATGGGAAGGATTCCTATGGGGATGTCATATGTGTACATATAGCAAAGAGTAAATTCCAGAAGAGCAGCCTGTCAAAAGGACCCCCAACCATTACTAAATGTGGGTCGTATGAAGGGAGGAGTCGCAGCTGAAGAGGGGGCAGGAGGGCAGGTTCTGCAAACGTCACAGCATTTCACCACCGCCCTTCTGCAACTGCACACTTTGTTCCAGGGACACTGAAACATTTTGTTGTGACCTGATATGTTTCGCTTTTCTGTTTCAAAACAGCATTTTTTATTTAGAAATCAACCTATTTTCAAATGAGGAGTGAGGAGGGAAGGATTTAATACAAACAGGTTGTACAGCCCCAGAACAAAATAACCCTCTTGGAATTGAGCAAAATTCAGCTCAAAATGGATTTTTCATCCTTTTTATCCAACAAAGCTTTTCCATTAAAAAAAAAATGCAACCAACAAACCAGCCAGTTAACGTCCTTTTGGTGACAGCTATGATGTCTTTCCTTGCAATATGTTTTCAGTTTCACCTCTGGACCAAAAACTCAGATATTAGCCAGCTCTAAATAATGCCAAGGCATCATATAGTCACCAATGCCTCCAAGACAGGTCGTTTCCACCGGGCAGTGGGGATAAATACCAGTGCCAGCCCCTCCGCCTTGGTGCTTCCAGGGAATCGCTGTCCTCCCGACGGCTCCACTCACTCTGCACTGTCTCCAGCAGCTCTAAAAATAGGTGTCAGTTGTCGAGAGTATTTACACTGGGGCTTGCTGTGCAATCTGTAATGAATTCATCCTTGCACCGGGACAACTTTGCTGGCTCTGATCCCTGCATTACAAAGGCCAAACGTGTCCTCTGCTGAAACCATTGATTTATGGCCCAGCGTTCTGCAAAACAGGCCCGGGCTCGGACGTATACGCCTGCATGCATGTGTACATCCCTGACAATTTATTCGTGAAGAGGAATCACAGGACRATGTGAAGGCTGCTGCCTGAGGAAAATAAGATATTTTGTGGTTAGTAAAAGATTATGTAAGTCCCTGAGGAAACAGAGGAGGAAGAGCATTTTGTMCCTACTTAGGGATGTGTGTTTTAAGCAGGGGATTTGGGGCTGCTTTTCCCCAGAGCTGTCGCCGTCGGCTCTGCCTGGCCAGCCTGCCAATACCTGGCTTTACTCTTCCAGGCTTCGCAAACATCCTCAAGATCCTGAGCAAGGACAGCAGCCGGGAGGAGCTGCTCTCCTTCATCCAGCAGTTCGGCTCGCACTACATCGCGGAGGCGCTTTACGGCTCCGAGTTCAGCTGCACCATCCACTTCCCCAGCAAGAAGGTCCAGCAGCAGCTCTGGCTCCAGTACCAGAAAGGTAAGGGGCAAGGAGGCAGACACACAAACACTGCTCGTTTCCATGGGCTCCGGGCAGCACGTACAACGTGGTTGCACCYCTCGCTGGGAACGGGTCCATAGGCAGCATCCATCAAACTCTCCCATCCCATAGACAGCAGCCCCTTCCTTCCCAGGCAGCTCCRAGGTTGTCMGCAGACCCRGAGCTGCCGTTCTTGCTTCGGAGCAAACGYGCCATGAAGCTCGACGGCCGCTGCYCGGCCCCGCTGCRGTGGCCCYGGGGCGCCCTGGGTGATTTGGGTCGGTTTATATAGATGTGACATAATTGAGCTGTCTCGGAATGGCTTCGTTTTATTGCTTGTGACAATGACGGTCTTTAAGGAAGTGTATTAAATCAATAGCAGACTCGTTGTGCTACACTATAAATAACGAGACACATCATTAAACAGGGCAATAAACTTTGGGACTTTGAAGTAATACAATTAGGTTATGTTTATAAAAACTCCCTTATCGCCGCAGCCTTCCATTTGCCAATTCATCTCCTTCCTCCAGGGAACTTGGGATATTCCCTTGGCTGGGTATTTTTTTTGGTTGAAAACAACTCTGTTGTTTCCGTGAGGGCTGAGGGCGCATTGCAGGCGTGGTGGGAACGTTCAGCCCCATCCAGACGAGCCGGGGAGGCACCCGGCAGCCTCCTCGGGGCTTTTCCCTTGTTCCTTCCCTATCTACCCAGCGCAGCTATTCTTGTGAGTGTGTTTACAACACTCTCCTCGCTTGTTTTGTCTTTAAGTAACGGTAAATGAAGTTTGTCAAAGCAGCGTGTTTATTTGGCAGCAGATACGTGGCGGAGGTGCGTGGTTTCTGTGCTGGGGATGTTGCTGATCACTGAGATGTGTTCCCTGGTGCCCCTTTGCAAGCACATCAGTGCGGAGGAAGCTCAGGAGGCCTCCTGGTAGGGCTGATTCCGATGAAGAGGGACTGGAGAAATGGGGTTACTCCAGCATTAGAGGGTATGAAGGAGAGAGGACTTTGCTGGGCGATGGCACCAAGTACCATGAGCGGTGCTTTGGTGCTGTTTGAGCTTGGTCCATGGTGTCAGGGGCTGAGTGGAGAGGAGTAGCGGCCACATGTTGACCCTTTGTGAAACCTCTTGTACATGTGAGCGCCCTGCCAGGGCCCGTAGCGATCGCGAGGGTGCTGCAGGGCCCCCTAAGTGGAGCAGTGTCRCGCTGGTTTCGTGGCACCCACGTAGGTTTCCTTTCTTGGCTCCGTTGAGGGTTGGAGAGTGAAGCTCCAAGGCACTCATGGGCTGCCCCCCATCCTGGGGGTTTGTGCRTAATGCCCGGATGTATTTCAATTCCAGCTATGCCCCTGGTGCTGTTTCTGTGCACGACTCCATCTGTATCACGGGGCTGTGGGAGCTCGACCGGAGCACCCCACAGCACCGCAGAAGGGTCAAGCCCTATACATGGTGTTTTCCAGGGCTCTTGGAAACACGGTGAGGCCGCCTAGGAGGTGTCTGGGAGGAGGTTGGCTCTGCAGGTGGGAAGAAAGGAAAGGCAGGGTTCCCTCCTTAAGAAAACTGCACTTAGCAAAAAGAAAAGGCTTCTTGGTGAAGATGATGAACCCACTGCCTACCAGTGGCATGAGGAGGACCTGGATAAATAGCTCTAGCTAGATGGTTCTGGATACTTTCTCAAGGCAGAAGCAGCTCTGGCCCGTTGTGCTCCCCGCTGCTATCCAGCCCATTTCAGAGCAGCGCAGGGAACGCACATATGCATCATCTCTAATAAACACAGAAATGAACCCAGGATAAGTGTGATTTGTTAGCGAACAAAGTGGATCAAAAGAGGAGGGGGAGAAGCGGGGAGTCTTGAGCTAATTGGAACAGCACCAAGGATGATAAAAACGCACGTTGTGGCATGTTTGCAGCATCGCACAGAATTATTATAATATTTTAATCAACTTCATAAATCAATCCGTGGGCCTCAGGAGGAGGCCATGCCAATTAAGTGCACAACCATAACCGAAAACACCATCTCAGACGTGGAACCCGCTGCTGGATCCCATCTCAGTCTTCTCCAGGCTAAACAGCCCCAGCTCGCTTAGTCTCTCCTCTCCAGTCCCTTCATCATCATTGTTGCTCTGTGCTGRACCCTCTCTAGAAGTTCCACGTCCCTCTTGTGCTGGGGAGCCCAGGAGTGCCCCCAGTAGTCCGGCTGTGAATCCCTCAGGGATGTGCGTTCCCCACAGGGCTAGGGAGCAGGCCGTATTATTCGGAGGAGGGTCTATGGGACCGTTCTGTCCCTTCGAGGTCTAATTCACCTCCCTCTAGGTCTGGCACCACCATAACAGAATTAAGATTAAACTAATCCACGGGAACCTTTAGTTTCCAATTTCTAGACGCAGCCAGGTGCATTAAGACAGCTCTGCATCTATTAAAGGAGATCATTCCTTTCCCTTATGCCTTGCTCTGCTTGGTCAGAAGCATATAGAATTTGACTGTCCTTGAGATTTCCTATAAATAGTGACTGCTTTACCTTTGTAACACTCTTACCGCATGTGGTTCCTATCATTATATTTATTTGAAAGCCTCCGATTTTGACATTTTGTACAGAGGCGGAAAAAACAATCTCTCTGGTTGCTGTGAAATTTAGTTTAGACTAAAATATGTGCTGTGAAACAGCCTGCTAAATGACCTTATGCACTGTTCATTGTAATCCAAAATTGCCATGCAAGTAGAGTAATTAGTTGTGCAAAATGAAATAACTTTAAATCCTCGCATTGAGTAATGACCCGGAAAAATCACTTAAGCCATACAATGGAAAAGACTCAAAGCATCTGGCTTTATTTTCACTTTTGTAGCTCTGCCCCCTTTGATTAAGAAGCAGTCTCTCCTCATCCCTTGGCTGATGATTTCAGAGCAGAACAAACGTTCAGGGCTTGGTTGCCTCTACCCTGGGAAGCTGCTCCTGAAGCAGCGTCGCAGTCGCTCCGCAGGGATCCTCTGTGTGTGATAAAGCAGCAACTCGCAGCTGCTTAAAGAGCTGCTTCAGATGGTCTGAGATGAGCACAAGTGACAAACCCAGCACCTGGATCAGCACACCGAGCAGGGTGGAAGCAGCAGGGGAGACTTCGTATGGGCAAACTGTTTAGCTCTCCCTTGRTTTCATGTAAATAAGCTGTTTCTAGTGAGATTTCCTGCAGTATTTATCAAAATTACCCACTAGAATAGGTGAACCCTCATAACCAGCCCTGTAAAATATGTTAATAAAATATATCACCTCTGTGGTGGGGCAAAAGCGAGCCAGAAAATGCCTAGATGAGTCGGTGACGTGGGAGGACTGCAAACCTGACCCCGGCTTCCGAGTTTCCCAAGTGTGCTGCATGAGAATGAACTTTGACCAGGCCTTTTAATCCTCAGGTATCAGCTGCAGCGAGAAGGCATTGGCCTTATGGGACTATCAGTGAGTGGATATAAGAAACTCTAGTATTTGTTTATGAGGTGGGTAGAGAAGTGTTAGATAAAGGTACGTTAGACCTGCCAAAGAGATCAGATTTATCCCCCACATCCTGACGGCATAAAAGGGGGTCTTGTGGCTATCGTGCTAGCAAGGCTAATTCCCACTGGCCATAAAAAACAATCTGCCACTAAAGGAGGAGATGAAGTGTTTTAATAACCAAACGAGCCGTTTGCAATGCACATTTAATTGGATCAATTTTTCCTTTATTACACAATCCTTAAAATTCAACCACGTACGTTTGAGCAGACTCCTGCAGGTGAAGAGCAGAGGCCGGGCTGCTTCGGGGCACTTCCCAAGCAGCCCGTCTCCCCTCGCCTGGCAGACCATGGCAGCAGCATGCCTGCGAGGGGGCAAGAAATGCAGCCCCACAGAACCACCTCACGGTCACTGCTGGGGAAGGGCAGAGCCTGCGTGCCAAACAGCAGCTTTTCTTTTCTTTGCCTTTTCTGCCCCAAACCCAAGAACAGAGRAGAGCTGCTGGCTAAACACACACACACAGGCACCGCTCCCAGTACCTTGGCCCACAAGTGCATCACAAAGTCGTGTTAYTTTCTCCGAATCTCTGAGCAGGAAACAGATGACAGAGGCTTTGTCGAAACTGTGGAGCTAGCAGCAATCYGGGGTATCCAGATGCACAGCCCGTTTGCTGCACCAGCTTTGTGTCCGTGTAAGCACTCCAGGAAACACTCGTATGGAAGCGTGGTGTTTATTGCAAAAAAAATTCCATTGGAACAGAGTTTGACAGAGGTACATATTATCACAGATAATATTGCTGCAGTTATTCAGGTCTGTGGTAGCTTCCTGCTTGAAGCAKTTCTTAGGAACAGGAGAGATGTTTAAAGGAGATCAGAAGGAGCGGTGCTGCCGTTAGCGTAATACTGGAAAAACGCCTTGAGTTACAATATAATTAACTGCAGAAGGTCCCAGTAATAGTAGTCATCTCCCCAAAACACACATATGAGGTGCAATCAGCTGCCCAAATTGCTGTTAGAAACCTTAGGCAACCCTCCAAATAGCGAGAAGCTGAGAATATCAGTAGTTCCGTGGAAGCCAGTGGCTTTGGTAAACACAGAGCAGCTCGGAGGGAAGGGGGATTTTTCAATTTGTTTGGACTCCCTCGGTGTCTTCCACGGTCTCCTGTGCTACTAATCCCCCCTCAGCACCTGCTCCACAAGCTTCTCCCAGCACTTTGCAGCACAGAAATAGGCGGTTGCCCTGGTCCCGCTGCAGCCCGTCTCATGGCTGGGTGGGTTTTTGCTGGCCCTGGTTGGCTTTTTAGCTGAAGAGAACAGGGAGGGGAGGAGAATAAGAACCGACCCCAAAGGGTTCTGCTCTCAGTGCTCCTTCAGAAACCAAGGGCCAAGCAAGCGGTTGAAGCCTGTGTTTACATTGCTGTTTCCCCAAAAATAATTGTAAAAACCTTAAATCACCTGTTGCACAGAGGGGGTAGCACAAATAGCAAACAATTCGCTGTAGCTTGGCAGCCAATATAAAGTCGGCTTTTARATTGTCTGTGGTGCCCCCAAATTTGCAACTACCTTGTTGATAGCAACAAATAAATGCACTGCAGCGTAACTATTATCTGTGGCAGATTAACACTCTACCACTGTGTGCTATTTAAGAGTGTCTTTTCTTCCATAAACTATTCTAGGCGAGCAGCACCACACTGAGGTACGTGTTTATCAGCCAGGAGAGCAGCGCTGTGGGGGCCGCGGTTCACACAGCTGCAGTTTTGTGCTTCGTTTGGCCCAAAGCCATGATGAACATGAACTCCGGTGCCTGCTGGTACCAYTAAAAAGAAGCCGAGGAATGTAGCATTTTGCTGTGCAAAGAGAGGGAAAAAAAAGGCAGTGCACCAATGGAAGGGTTTCCAAGTATTAAGAGAAAAATAGAAGAGAAAGAATCCCTCTTATGCCCAGCTCAAGAGAAAGTAGCTTGCACATACAAAGCASAGGTTGGTGAAAACCTACCAGGAAACACAGCGGGCTGGAAAAGGGGACAGTGAAGTGCAGGTGAAGACGTTGTGTATTACAGCATTTAATGTTGTTTACTGCAATTTCCCAGCCTTACTCCCCCATCATTTCCCTCTCCTCCCCCCTCCCACACTTCAGATACCAAGCATGCCTTCCAAAGACAGTTTCCAAGATACATTTAATAATAAAACACCCGTGATACCAACAGTAGTTTCCCATACTTTTTCTCCCCACCAGCCCTCCTCCTTAATTTACCCCCCTTTTAACTAGTCAAACTCCTAATAGAAATAAAAACCCCAYAGCCATCAGAGGGCAGTTTTCTGGCTCGGCTCAGTCTCCCATGATTGCAGTGTGCTGGCTTCACATGTAACAGACAGGGTTCACAAATGGCATGATGGGCGATCTGCTGAACGCCAGGGAGAGGAAAACCTCACGCTTCGGTCTGCGAGGAAGGCTCCATCTTTGCGTGGGTTAGGAGGGCTGTTTTGTTTTATACGGTGCTGCAATCGGATATTGCTCTCTCCAGTAGTTGCCCAGACAACTGAGCTCCTTGCAAGTGCCCCAGCAAGAGGATTCTTCTCGGAGTCCTCTGAGGGAAGTGATTTAGAGCAGTCAGTCAGCGTTTATGGCACAAAGAAAGGTGCAGCTTGAAGTAGGGGATGTGGCATAAGAAGGTGAAGAGGTTTACGGAGTAGCTGGTCATTTAACACAGAAGCAGTACTCCAGACGTGTCCTTTCCCTCCTGCTTGCTCTTTTTTATTGTACCAATTAAAAAAATGCAGAACACCACTACACAAGCTATTTTGTTTCTAAACACAAAATACGATGGCCTCTAGGCCAAACCCCCTTGGGTTATGGCACAATCTACCTGAAAGTTTGACATTGGTTTCTGTCAAATTGCAATGAGGCTGGAAGAGGGTCGAATGGCAAGAGGGGCTTTGCCTCCAGCACTGCCTTTAGGGAGTGGAGTATCTTCTCAGGTGATAACTGTAGATCTTAATGCAGTGATCCCAACAGTCAAGCACTAAGAGCTGCCCTTTGGGAGTAATGGCAATACCAACCGGGCACGTGAGGCCTTCCCGGATTAAGATATTGTAGCCGCCTCCTTTGGGAAAATGAAGGATTTCTTTACGGCTGCTGTCGGCAACAATTAGGTCTCCCCGGGCGTCTACGCACATCCCAGCAATGCACCTGAAGTCCTCATTCTCTGAGAAGAAGTGGCTAATCTGGCGCCCCAGCTGCCCGTCTGGCCCCACGGAGCCAATGGAAAAGCCTCCTTCCAAGTGGTGCTCATACTGGCGGTTTTCCAGGTTGAGTCCCAGCCCTTGAGTAAAATATATGGTCCCTTCAGCGTCACAGGTAACGAACTTGGGGCGCACCGCGCTGCATAAGCAGCTGTACTTGACCACCCCGACACCACGGTCCACTGTGAAACACCAGAGTTTTCCCCCTTCCACGTCGGTCACCACAAACTGCCCGGAGGGCAGGGCCGTGATGCCCCAGGGCTTGCTGAGCTGGCTCCGGTGACAGGCCACGCAGTGGCCGTCCATGGTGTACACCTTCACAGAGTTGTCATAGCTGTCGGTCACCCCGATCAGGCCATGGCAGTTCATGGTGACAGAAAGGGGGGTCAAATTGGGCAAGTCTGCTCCCAGGAAGCTTAATACAAAGCTGTCRATTCCACTAGGGCTCCGGCGGATCTCCTTCAGAAAGCCTTTCCGGGTGAAAACTTGGATCCGGAAATTACCCCGATCTGCCACGAGTACCTCTCCTTGGAGAGTGACGTGCAGGCTGACAGGGAGATTGAACATCCCGGGCAGGCTGCCCTTGGAGCCCATCTTCTTGATGAAGTAACACTGCTGGATGCTGGCCGTTGCCTCGGGCACCCTTGGCTTTGCCGGTGAGGAATTGGGAGTGCACGTGGCTTCCTCCGGCACCAAGTCCGGCTCCCTAAACGATGCCGATGAGGATGCAGCAGTTTCCATGAGCGATTCCTCCATGTTAACAGTCCGGGGCTTTTTCACCACYTGCCCAATCTGCAGTGGTCCCACGTGGCTCACCTTGAGGAGCTCAACTTCTTGAAGAGTCAGCTCCCTTGGGAGACTGTTGGTCAGCTCTGGCTCTTCCTCATCTGCTGCCTCCTCCAAGAGAGCTATATCTCCTTGCTTTATTTTGGCGAGAAAGTAGTCACAGCGAGACAGGATCTGCACTTCTGCTAAATTAAGCAGATAAGCTTGTTCCTCCATTACCTGATTATTTACCTTCTCCACCTCAGACAAAGAGGTGGTGAAGAACTTGCGTGACCTGGCCAATTCTTCCTGGATCTTGCGCTCTTCTTTGCTGTAATCCTGCAGAACGGCTTTGTATCTTGATTGCAAGTCTTTTGAGACACCCTCAAGAGATGCTTTTCTTTTCTGCAGATCTCCCATGAGCTCCCGGAGCCTGGCAAGCCGTGTGCCAAACTCCCTCCTACGYTCTTCGGCAGCCTCTTTGATGGCAATGACACTGTGCCCTTGGGGCACGTGCGACGTCTCCTTGCAGGGCTCGCACAAAACCAAGCTACAGCTCTTGCAAAAGTGTCTAGGCAACCTTCTCCCACAAACCTTGCACATGAGAAGACCCACCACTTCCCCCAGTCCTGCGGTGTCTATGATTTTCAGAACAGTAAGATTGTCAGTCARCTGAGCTAAATTCGTGATCCGTGTGATTTTGATGCAAAACGGGCAACGGATCCCGTTAATGCTGTTTGCTAGGAGTTTCTCCAAGCACTGTTTGCAGATCGTGTGCCCGCAGTGTAAGAGCTTGGGTCTCAGGTGCTCCTCAGTAAAAGATTCCATGCAAATGGGACATTCCAGGACCTCTCGGAGCGCATCCGAATTCAGATGAGGGGCAGCAGCCATGGCTTTCCAAAGCAGGTGTAGCCAGTGCAAAACCTTCTAGTCACATTTATTCCAAGGTGCCCTTATCCTGTGCAGAAAGAAAAATAAGGAAACATGATTTATCTCGTTTCCAGCAGTTACATATATAAATAAGTTATTTCTGATTTAGCACAAACCCTGGAAGAAAGAAACCCAGTTGGCTTTTCCACAGTTGGAAGGGTAGACTAATCATAGCTAATCTCAGGGTGGGCAAATTCCAAAACTACCTTGCGGCGTCTAGGGCAATGAATTATTCACTTACAAAATTTAAAGGCAGTACTGAAAGAATTGTAATGGCAGCGAAAAAGGAAGCCCAATAGATATTGATGACTGAATCTTCTCCTCATGGTGCCCATCTCCCACTGCCAGGTCTCTGAGTTTACATAATTTACTGAAGCCCAGCAAGATTAAACCAAGCATTCAAATGCTGCACATCAAAAGAGGTACCAGATGGTGCAACGCTTTAGGACATTAATATATCACCTCTGGAGACTGACGTTCAGATGTGACATCAGATACAAATGAAATAAATGTGCTTGTTTTAATCGGCTTTTCTGGGTAGCCAAAATAAATTTCCAAGGCCTCAGATGTTTGCTAGGAAGTGGAACTAGACAGAGTGATTTGTCAGCTTCCACTGGTTTGGTGAATGACTACGCATACTGAAAATACACGTCTGAGAGTCTCTGTGTAGAGCATTAACCTCTGCCACGCTGCATCTTGCCTCGGCCTGCCAATAAAATACACAGCAGGCCACTCCAAACATTTGCTGAAAGCAGGTATGATAAGTGTCCATTATTAGTTCTTGGRCTTAGCTTAATTGCCTATAATTTCTGCTCATTTCATAATCTTGCAGCTTGGGCCTCACTKTGGCGTTTTGCTCCAGCTTTATGCCACTGTTGTTGCCGTTCAACTTTATATTAAAAGAAAGCTAACGCAGCCGTGCACTCAAAAGGAACCAAAGAGCACTCTCATCATTGAGTTTTTATTCAGTAGACTGGGTTTCAGTACCTTTGCTATTGCGTTGCTTAACCATAAAAAGAAATGGGGGGAAAAAAAACATTCCGGGGGAAGAGGAAGGAATCTGTTAGTCTTTAAAATGAATGGACAGCCAGGGGAGAGGTGAGGAGCCGGCGTTCCCCGCATCGCCCTCGCTTCCCTGCTGAACTCTGCCCGCTTTGTACCTGGGCACAATTCAGACGGGAACGTCTGGGGTAGTTCAGCTTACGGTTTGCTCGCATGGAAGACAGTTGCAAGGAAGAAAAGTTCATTGTGTTCGTAAGGAGTGGGAAAAAGAGAAAGAAAACATCACTTGGATTTATCAGCTTTCATGCATGTCTCAGTTCACTGCGTTTGGCAGCCTGGATTTCAGGGAGTGATTCAGCAGTGGGACAGAATCCCCACGAAGGCTCCCAGAAAGACATTTGCCTTTTATTCTTAACATGTATCTCAGTAGCAGAAACGGAAGTCTGGGCATTGTCACATGGCTCAGAAATAATCCTCTGAGGGATAAAACTCTGTATTTTAAAATGACTTTTAAAAGGGAGGCCTAGGGTGCTAGCTCTAGTATTCTTATTTTCCTTGGAAATTATGTCAAAAGGCTTCATTTAGGGAAGGGATAAAGGAGCAGCAGGGACAATAGATCACAGGAGTTACATAAAAGGTTGTCTTTAAAACACGTACTTTTGGTAAAGGGAAAGGAGGGGTGATTTTGCCGAGTTAGCTTTCGGAACGCTGACTGCTCTGACATGCATTTAGGAGCCAAAACCCCACGGCCAGGATCCCACCACGGGTCCCAGGGATGCAAATTCCCGCGCCGGAGCCATGTTAACCTTTACCTGGCTCGTGCCAGGCTGCAGCTTCCCTATGCGTGCGTCGCTCCCGCGTATCCCGCGTTCCCGAGGCCGTTGCCCTGGCRCAGGGAAGGGCTTTGGGGAATCACGGGGCCATAGAATGGTTGAGGCTGGACGGGGTGAAACCCCGAGCTGCGGAATGGTGCAATTATGTCGCCTCTGTGTCCTTGTATTTAAAACCACGGCTCCTGCTCTTGTTGCTCCTTTGCCGCGGGACGCCCGGCGCCCGCCGCGCACCGCCCGTGTAACCGAGCGCAATGACAGCGCCCGGCGAGGGCAGGGGGCAGGTCCGGCCCTCCCGAGCCGCCCGCTCGGGCCCACGCGAGGCCCCCGCCTCGGGGGCGCCTCACGGCCCCGTGTGCCCCCGCGCCGGGCCCGGG
>PTEX01000017.1:6926677-6947640 GCA_003342815.1 Eudromia elegans
GCGCCGCCGCGTGACGTCAGCGCGCCCCCGCTGCATGCTGGGGGATGCAGTCCCTGCGCGGAGGCCTGGCGGGCTGGCAGTGCGCGTGCGCGCGGGGCGGGGACCGGGGGGGAGAGGTCCTGCCCCGCCTCCTGCTCCTCCCGGCGGGGGCAGCCCCCTCCCTGCGCGCGTGCGCACAGGGAGCTGCGTGTGTACCGGGAGTGACCTGCGTGTGTTCCCCGCGTTATGTGTGCACCCGATGTGTGCATCCCCTGTGTGTGCACCCCCTGTGTGTGCATCCCCTGTGTGCACCCCATACATGTGCACCCCGTCATGTGTGCACCACGTCATGTGTGCACCCCCTGTGTTTGCACCCCCCGTGTGCACCCCGTGTGTGCATGCCATACATGTGCACCCRCYSCAYGTGCAGGCTCSCCTGTGCACCCRCYGTSTGTGTGCACTGCGTGTGTGCACCCYCTGTCACGCCCGTTCGTGTGCACGGGATCAGGGCACGGCCAAGCGTGACCATTAGCAGCATGTGTGTCCCGAGCAGCTTTGCCTTGCAATTGTCTTTATTCTTTCTATTTTTATTATACCTGTTTTTGTGTGAGATGAGCTATATGTGCACACCGAGTTTAGTCTTTTTTATTCTGATTTTTGTTTAATGTTGCTACCAGCTTTAGCTTCCTTCCTATTTCTTTTTTTTTTTTTCCCCTTCTTTCTTTTTTTACCTTCGGGATCCTGAGCACGTGCTAGTTTTTGCGTCACATATGTGAAAACGGGCACTTTTCAGCCCTTTCCACAGGCCGTGCTGAAGCAAGCAGCTATATTTAGCGCCCTAAGCAGTAAATATAATCAGTTGATTGGGTGATGCACATAAAAATAGGCAGTGAACAAGCATGCGGCTGTGGTTGCTTATCCAAGGGACCATTYCGGGCGCATCCGGGTGGATCCTGATTCCTCCCCATGGCAGCCCCGTGTCTGATGGGGTGGCCGGTGGTGGGGGCRGCAGGGGGTGGTGTGGGGAGCAGTGGGACCCTCGTTTTGATGCCGCCCGTGCCAGAGCCGCCGCTGCTGTCCCTGCCCGGCTGCGGGAGGCTCCGGGACGCTGCAGGTCCGAGGCGGTGCCTGGGGGAGGTATCTGCCCCRAACACATTGCGCGGGGCCGGGCAGCGTCCGTGCCCTGCAGATAAACGGGGGGATGTCACCTCCCTTGCGGGGACCTCCCTGCTGCGCCCGTCCCACGCGGGACCAGCCACAAGGGCGTCCGCTCCGGAGGGAGAATCCCTGCCTGCCGTGATCCTTTCCGTGCATCCGGACGCCTGGGCGCTTGGGGGGACGTGGGAGACCRTGTGGGCACTCCAGCCCCTTCTTGGTGGGGATCTCTGGAGCTCTCGGTGCTCACAGGCTCCGCAGGGCGAGGGGCCTTTTCCAGCGTGGGCTGATGCCCAGGGAGGGCCGTGCTGCCCCTGAGCATGGCACAGGACCCCTGTGAACTGCAGCCTCCTTCCCGCAGGGCTAGCACAGGATCCTGTTGGAGCGGAGCAGGGGGCAGTCCCTTACGAGGCTCTTCTTAAGCTTTTAAAGACCCTTTAAAAACGAGTCGTCACCGCTTTCCATGAAGTCCTTTGTAAGCGCGGCCGCGTCCCCCCTGCCCAGCCACCGGCTCCTTCCGCTGCCCACCCTGTCTGCTCTCGCTCCCACTCTGGGCCCCCTACTTGGACATGGAGATGCCGGCCGTGGTAGGTCTGGAGCGGGCTCCGGCCACCCCTTGCAGAGAGTGCAGGAGGGGGAAGTGCCGCCTCAAGGGCTGCCCCTGCCCCTGCCCCTGCCCCTTGGTGGCCCCTTGGTGGCCCCTTGGTGCCGTGTGTTTTAGCCTATGCCCAGGACACGAGGACACCCTCACTCAGCCACCCACGCGGGGGAAGGAGGCATGAGCACCGTGTCCTTGTCCCCACTGCGAACACGGAGGTCCCTCAAACACAGGTCTGGCAGGACACGAGATCGGCTCCTTTTGGATCCAAAAGATTGTCCTAGGTTGAGTCTAATGACACCGGGCAGCCAAGAGCAGCGGTCAGGGACGCAGTTGCCTGCAGGGACGGGCAGGCGGGCAGTGACACTGGCGGGACATTCCCCATGGGGAACACAGAGCTTGAAACCGGAGCGTGTGGGAGCTGGAATTCATTGGCACGTGGCACAACGACACGTCTGGGCCGTGAGACTTGTCCTGCCGGTGGCTCCCGAGGGTTTTCCGTGGGGATCGGAAGGGAGAGGCGAGGGCTGCGGAGGCCGGGAGCYGTCCTCGGCACGTGCCACGAGAGGGCAGCAGCCCCTCACGGACCGGGGCGCCCCAACGTGCCCCCCGCGCTGCCCTGGGCCTTCCTTGCGGCCCATACCCAACCTCGGACGGGGCTAAAGCTCTCAGGGCTTCACAGCCCCCTCGTTGCCACTCCAGCAATATCTCGCTAYGAGAGGAACGCCCGGGCAAACGCCTGTATTGATTTCCTTTCTARCTCTCCTTTGCCGACAAATGGGGTGTTATTCCACTAAGCAGTAACGTGACAGCCGGTGCTAGTGAGTAACGTATCGCCCATAAATCCCCAGCCCTGCTCGTGCGGGTGGCCCTGCCGTCTGTCCTGGCTCTGGAGGGTGGCATGAGCTAGGGGGTAGAGCAGGATGCCTCTTCCTTGTGGTGGGATGTAAAGCTCTGGACAGGAGTGATTAATGATTGAGCATCGATAATAGAACTGAACCACGAGGAATTCCTACCTGGTCTATTCCTTAAATTCCCTCTATGGCTTCAGCTGGAGAACCTTCTTTCCTCCTTCCAAGCTTTTCTGCTATTAAAGAGCTACCACATCCTACCCCCGATGCGGCTGCATTCTTGTGGGAAGTGGAGTGATTCCCAGTGTTGGAATGACTTGGGGTCTTTTGGAACAGGCGCTGTATAGAAYGCTGGAGCGCTAGCAGACCCATTGCCTCGCGGGAGCTCTCAAGACAAAGCAGCTCGCAAACACAAAAGAATTAGGTATAATGCTCTTGTTATAGCGGTGTTGTCGTGCCTCCCTCTCGTGCAGGCACGAGGAGGTGCTGCTGGTGCTGCTGCCTCCTCAGGCAGGACCCCTGACCACCCTGTGGACAGACCCCTTGTACTTGAGGTTGTTTAAATCCCGGTGGAGCAGAGAGGCAGAGCGGGCGACCCACTCCGCTGCACGTTCTGCTGTGTTCATCCTCGCTTTCTTATAACAAGGCTTGATGCTTAGCTGAAAGCTGGGGTTTTTTTTAAATACATATTTCAGACAAACAAACAAACTAATAACTCCCACAAGTTGCTGTGATGCAGCTAACCACATCCGCGGCCCCGCGCTTCCCAGCAGATGTTGCCAGGATCCACTGAGTCGCCAGCAGCATCAGCGCAAGCGTGTTCAGATGCAAGGGCTGATAAGGAATCCCTCCTTCCTCGCTCCTGGTACGCTGTGCTGCAGCCCCGGCTGCAGCMAGGCGCCTCTTGCTGCCAGAATAGGGCCTGGGGAGCAACCTAGCAGTGGGCACCTGCAAAGACTTCCCTTGGGAAGGCAGCAGCAAATGACCCGAGTGCTTTGGGAGGTTATCCAGTCCTGCGAAAGGCTCTTGCAATGAGGACCTGAACAATAAAGTCGAATTTAGTTACTCTGGACTTGACCCAAGCTGCAGTGAAGACAACAAGAGTGTTTCTCTTGGCTTCAGTGGCAACTGGAGATGGCATTTTGATGTTACGTCTCAGGGTCTGGTTCTGATTCTCTCTAATCCAATTGCAAAAACGTCCTTTGCCTTCACCAGAAATAGGGTTGGACCATGCAAATTTTAGTCCAAGACGCCGACCAGCTGGGCCTCAGCACGGAGGAATATTGTACGGCAGCTAGGTAATGGAAGCCAGATCAAGCCTCCAGGAACACACAAGGTTTCTCCAGTTCACTGTTGGGTTTGCCTTGGGGGGAGTGGGCTGGTTTGTGAGGCCCTTATTTGCATGCAATAGCTGAAATTCATCTCAGACCTAGCAGAGAGGGACATCTAGAGATCCCATTCTCTCACAGTTCTTCAGCTGAAGACGCAGTGGCAGGTCCAGGAATGCAGCTAATGTGTTTTGGGGGAATATTTCTCCCTGATTTGAATTACTCTTCTGTGAGACCCTGGAAGTGACAGGTGAAGTGAGAGAAGGAAACGGAGTCTCCTCGAGGAAACCACCAGCTTTCTGGGGACGAAGGCGGTGCTGCTGAAGGCACCTGGAGCTGCTGCTTTCCGCTCCCAGAGCGAGTAGATGAGGACCAGCAGTTCCTCGCCGCTGCCTCTCCCTGACTCGGGAGGAGCTGGCTCACAAAGCAGGTTGTGCAGCCAGCACTCAGAATGGATTTTAATTGCAGAAATGAGGTGATTATTCCCTTAGGGTTGTGCTTAGGCCCCTAAAGCTCATTCCACAAAAGCTATCAGGAATTGCTATCCAGCAGTGATGACTTCTAGTCTAGTCTTCTAGGCTGGCAATTTGGCAGTGACGCCGGTCTCCCTCCGCTGAGCTGTGTTCTGTTCCATTTTTGTCATCTGGAGTTGAACCYGGAGCCTTTCTGATACAAGGCAACACCATGAATCAGTTGCCAGCACATTGAACCATTAACCTGAACTACAGTAACCCCTTACGTCCCCAGGAATGCGGTCTACAAAGTCGTCCTGCTCCCCAAAGTGACTGGGGCTTCGGCTATAATAAGGAGGATTAAATGCAGACACACATTTCTATCTTACCTATGAAATCTACTGTGCTGACAGGCCTGTCACRAGTCACCTGGCCCCATGGTTAATCTTCCCTTACTGAGAGAGTGTGCCTGCTATGCAAGGAGAGCCGCACTGCTCGTACGACTTCCCCAATGAGCCACTGGTTTTCTACCTCTCGTTGTTTGTAGAAATCAAATCATGTCCCAGGGCAGTCCACTTGGTGACTGCTACTCTTGAAGAGGCTTTAATCCCTTTGTRTTTCCTTCGGAAGGAAGGAGGAGCYCTTTTCTTAATGCTAGTCCCTCTGGAGGGCTTTTAAACTACCACTTTTCCCACCCCAATGCAGCTGCCATGCCCTTTCCTGGGAGCGATGGGCAAACAAGGTGACTGGTTGTGCAGGACATGTTCTGTGAGCTCGTGTTCCTTGTCTCTCCTTGCCAAAGGGGTTCGTGTTTCCAAGTGGGTAGAGGCTGGAGGACTGTCCTCCTTATCTAGCCAGCTCTAGCCCACCATTTGCAGGGAATCCGTGTCCTCTCCTTCTCCAAGGTGACACCTCTGGTGGAGTAGAACCGCATGGAGCTTCATCTGTATTCCAGGATGGAGCAGCTAATACAACAATTTGGATTAAAGCTCTCCAACCRCATCAATCAAGGAGTGTTGTCACTCAGCACGGGGCAATGCAGGCGGATTGCTGAACTCACAAGCCAAGCACCCTTGGAGTTATGTCTCTCTTGCAGAGGGGAATTCTTGCTCAGAGGTTTAATTTACTCCRTACTTGCCTCAGCTTGCTCTTTGCAAACGCAGACTGTAACTGAGGAAGACCAGGAGAAGTTACTGCTTGTTTGTACTCTTAATAGCACCAAAGGCCACAAGCWCCATGTGCAAATGCGTCAGGAGAAGGTACCCTGTGCTTCAAATGAGGAAGGAGAGATAGCAAAGGCAGAAAAGCACAGAACAGAGAACTTGGATAAGGAACCCTAGAGTGCTCCTGGAGCTTGACCGTGCTGCCCATCTGCTCTAGGCTCTCTTCATCATTTCTTCCAGAAGAAGTGAGGTGTGGAGGGTGATGAAAGTAGTGATGAGATCAACTGCACAGAAATGTCTGTTGTTGCTGAATATCTGTCACTGCCAGCCATAGAGTTAGCTTTAAAGAGGCACATTTGCAATGTTTTGGGCAAATGATTAGGCAATCACTTTGTTACTTACCTTGCAAAGTGAGTAATGTTTGGGTGAATGAGGACAACACAGAATTTCACTAATACTTTTTGGAACAAAAGCTATTGTTTCCATATGGTTTTGCCAGGACATCCCTTGCTGAGTGCTAAATTGTTTTGCCATTTTGGTGGACTTACTGACTGTTGGCACATACAGGGACTGCCCAACAGTGCTAAGTGAGGTGGCAGTAACTTTTTGTGTGATTTGGACAGTGATTTTCAGAAAGGCTTCAAACTGTGTGTCAAATCTTTATGCAAGAGCTGATCAGTTGCGACTTCTTATTGACTCTTCTCAAGCCTGAGTGAAGGACACATCCAGACATCTAGGGTTTATAATCCTTAGCTATCACGCCAGTACTGAAGTACTTGYTATAATAGTGTCAATCACGAGACTGAGTGATTCCCTTTCTCTTACCTTGATGCTTATGTGCTCCTCTGAAACAGGGCTCCTAAGCGTCTTGCCTGGTGGAAGACCTCTGRAGTCACTGCTTGAATTTTTGTAAATAAGCTTTGCAGCCCAGACAAGTCATTGTCATCATAATCTGCCTTATCTAAATGTAGTTTGAGAGCTATGTTGAAAACAAAGGAAAGTGTCACTCTTATCTAGAAGCGAGGAGAGGCCTGTGGAATTGCCTTGCAGCTTCCATTCCTCTGAGCCACACAGTTCCGTGCAGCTYCATGACTTCCTCTTATCAGGCTTGAAATTGTCTGGAGCCACTTTCCCAGATTTGTAATCCCTCCGAGAGCCAGTTCCAGCTCTCTTTTTCCATGTCCGTGTATACCACTGTCTCCACGGATGCTGAGACACCTCCTTCACAGCCGTGTTTTAATTTATCTTAGCAACTGTCCCTCTTTAATCCCGCTGAAAGGTGGGTGCGTTGGAATTTGCTCGTTCCTCCTCTGACAGCTTTGATCCTGTGCACATAAGTGTTCCCTGACATCCAGAGGGAGGGAGAYGGGCTGTCCCTAGCCTGAAGGGCTTAGAGAGTAATGAATGAATAGTGTGTTTATTTGTGTTTCTAGCTGACATGCTCCTTGCCACATCAACTGCGTGTCACTGCAAGCTGAGGCCATGAGACAGGTTTTGTTCTTGTTCAGCTCCTTCTTTGGACTGGGAAGTTGCTGAAGGCAACAATCCATCCATCCATCCATCCATCCATCCATCCATCCATCCATCCATCCATCCATCCATCCATCTCACAGTGCTGCAAGCCTTGCTTGGGCACAGGACAGAGAAGCTGTCTCTTCTGCAGGCCCTCATCATGAACTAGGAAGGTTGGGACCTTCCTCTTGGATCAACCCAAGAGGAGTGTCTACGGACACAGAGTTTAAATAGGAGTGTACAGTGTAAAGACAGGATACCTGGCTCCTCTTCTCAATGTGTCCTGGAGCACAGTGTTTTTCCTTGACCTTAGCAAGTGTTTGAGCTAAGGAGGAACAACTAAGGCTCTCTCAATTTATCTCCTTGAGATCTGCTGTGAAGTTTCACAGTGGATTTCAAAGGTCAGATTGTTTCCTAAAAACTGGATGTTAATTGCCATTAGTAACAGCAGTGCTTCTCTGCAGCTCCTTCCACGGGTGTATCTAGGAATGCAGCACGATATCTGCTGAGCCTCCCAGCACCTGTTCCAGGCTCTGTGATGAAGGATCAGGATTGTCTCCTGCACTAGACACTGCYGTTCCTTGGAGTTCTTTGGTAGAGAAGATGTGCTTGGGTGGTTTTATTTCATCTCAAAATGCAAAAAGTGAATGTGCAAATTACAAAAAGGAGGAAAGAAGTCGTGGCCAACTCTGTCACTTTGGAAGTTGGAAATGCTTACGCTTTATACCCAGTCCTAAGCAGTGACCTGCAAGTCCTGTTTTTCTACTTCTCTCCTTGATTTTCTCTGATTTCCGGCTCCCACCTGGCTTGCACCATCAGCAGCTGCATTTATCC
Organism: Eudromia elegans; assembly: GCA_003342815.1. Taxonomy (NCBI): domain Eukaryota; kingdom Metazoa; phylum Chordata; class Aves; order Tinamiformes; family Tinamidae; genus Eudromia; species Eudromia elegans. The sequence goes on from PTEX01000017.1 coordinate 6,934,550, forward strand.
TGGCTGCAGTGAAGTTTGGGTTTGGGAAGTGCTCTGTGCTGAGATTTATTTTACGCTGTTTATTTTCTTTCCTCTCCCTGTCACCAAACCAGAAACAACTGAGCTCGGGAACAAGAAGGAATTGAAATCCATGCCATTCATCACCTACCTCTCGGGCCTGCTGACCGCGCAGATGCTCTCTGACGACCACCTCATCTCAGGTGTGGAGATTCACTGCGAGGAGAAAGGGCGCTGCCCATCCACCTGCCACTTGTGCCGGCGCCCGGGCAAGGAGCAGCTCAGCCCCACGCCGGTGCTGCTGGAGATCAACCGCGTGGTGCCTCTGTACGCCCTCATCCAGGACAATGACACCAGAGAGGTGAGCGAGCGGGTGGTGGAGCCGCTTCCATCCCTGTGTTCCTGCCTTGGTCACCTCCTGAGTCTGCCTTCCTGTGTCTCTGTGTGAACACTGAGTTTCCTAGAGCAGGGTGGTCTTTCTGTGAGCGTTTGCTGGGGACACTTCTCAGTGGTGTCAGGGATGGTCATGGAGCTGTCAGGTCTTCCTGCCTGCTACCCACAGCCTGCTTTTTSCCACCTGGCTTCACAGACCTGTGTCTCCCCACTTCTAGCAGAGTGAGGGCAATGCCATGAGCAGCCTTGTGTCACAGCGGCTCAGAGTTCCTCCTGTGGGTGAGAAGGGGCCAAAGCCCTTTGGGGTCCTTGTGGCTTCGCAAAGTGGAGAGACAAATCACACCCCTGGGACAAGTCCAGCCACAGGAGGTCACTGTTACTCCAGGAGGGACCAGCAAAGCTTGAGGTCATCCTTCTGCAGGGCCTGCCCTCCTCGCCTTCCTGCGAATCCTGCAAGAACTTCAGTGGTAATCATATGTAGATTTATTTCCCACTTTCTCTGTTCCTTCAGTCCCCACCCCACTCCCAAATCCAAAAATGACAGACCTGTTTAAAGTCACTTATTAGCACTGAGCCTGCGCTTGATTAAGAGGCCCGACCTGAGCCAGCGTGCGGCAGCCGTGGGTGGGATGGAGAGGGCTGCAGGTCTGGAAACAATCCTAGCAAAGGGAGGTGTGAGCACCGTGCACGATCCTTCACCCCCTCCCAGCTCAGCAAGCAGAGAGCCCCAGTGCCTCTCTCTGCCTCCAGATCCCTCACAGTGTTTGTCCTTGCTTGTCTAGCCCTGGATCCCACTCTTTTCTTCCACCCATTCCACTCTTTGTTTTCCCACGTTGCCATGCCTGACTTCCCTCCTCTCTTCTCCTCTCCTTTCAGCTGTTTCCCCCAAACTCTCCTTCTCCCATTGTTTCTCATCCTGTTTTCATGCTTTCCTCCTYCCTTGCTGTCCTCTGCTTTTCCTCCCTGCCCCCTTCCCTTACAAAGGTCTCTGCAGCCTGACTTGGACTGGCYACGCTGCTCCCTGTCTATGGCAGGTTTGGTGCTCCTCTGGTTCTGTTCCAGCCCCATCTTATGGCCTTACGGATCCCTTGAGACCAGAGTTGGCACCATCGCTGTTCCACCACCCCTGGCAAGAAGATCATCTCTTCTTTTTTCCCCTGTCCTCTCCAGTGAGGACATAGAGAACAGGCGTTTCTCTAGAGCCAGATGSCATTCATCATCTTCCTCCTTTCCTCACCCATGCCCTTCTTCCCACGGGGTGTCTGTTAATCATTAGRCGTTCACCTGCCTTCGTGTTCAGGCGTCACTGATGCAGGGAGAGCAGCAGAATCACTGGTTTCCATCAGGTTGTTAGGAGGCTGTTTCCCCACTGTGGTTTGCGAGGTGGCAGCAGCTCTTTGGGGGGACACCTTARCCATCAGGGAAGGAGTTAACAGCGAAAGCAAAGGGAGTCCTGCACGCTCTGGATGATCTCCATAGATGCTGCTCACAGCAGTACCCATTTCCTGGTGGGAGATGCCGCTCTGTCTTATGGCTGGAAGATCCCCCTCCTCCTCTACCCTCTGGCTGCCCCTTCCTGCCTCGGTGAGCTTCAGGGGCACCCCTGTGTCCCGGGGATCCTGCGCTGCACCGGGAGCAGCCTCCCTGCTTCCCTCCGTGCTCCCTCTCCACAGAGAGCCGGTCCCATCCTTGGAGCCRGAGCATAGCCTGCGTTGCGCTTGCTGCTGCGTGCTGCCCAGAACAGCCAACAAACAAACAAAACCCCAGTGAGAAACCCCCAGCCGCCATCCAGGAGGCTGCTGAACGAATCCCTCGTCCTCCCTGCAGCTACTCGCCTGGAGATGCTGCACGCAGAAGGAGCTCGCCTGGGCAGGGGCACACGCTGTGTGTGAATCTGCTTCCCCTTCACCCCCATGTCTCTCCACCAGCCTGGCTGCCTCAGGACAGCTCCGTCAGGTGCCAGGGCCCAGCTCCTGCACCCCAAGCACAAGGGACAGGTTAGCAGTTGTAGGTAGAGGTGGTTGGACTGCTGCAGSAGAGAGGACAAAGCGTCTGGATGCTGAGCAGACACTAGCTGTGCCATACAYGTCCCCAGCTCCTGGTGTCTTAGTTTGCTGAGGAAAGTTCCCTCTGTGTCCTCCAGAGCGGCAGCTCCTGGGGCTGGGGGGCAGGTCCATGGGTATCGTCCCCCCTGACGGCCATTCAGCTCATTTGGTCTCATTCACACTGCAGGTCTCTCGATGGCCAGTCCTGTCACAGCCCTGTTCCCCTGCAGCCCATCCAAGGGCCTCGTCCTGGCCATGGCAGGGCACAAGGACTGCGTTTGCCTCATCCTGGCCAAGTCCCCACCTCTGTCTTTGAGTGGTGTCCCCATTTCCTCATCATTAATCAACTATCTCAAAGCAACTTCAGTGTTTTCCTTYCCCTGCCTTGCTCGTTCTGTTTGCTTTAATCTTCATTAAAGCTGTCCTGCTTTATCCATCCCTCYTTATCCTCCACAGACTGCTTCTCACCCTCTTCATCAGTCTCTTTCTTACAGGTTACTTATTTCTCTCCTTCTCATCCCCCTAGTCCCCTTCAGCCCCACTGCCAGGGTCAGCATTACATGGTGCCTAGACCTGTGCCTTTGGCATGACAACCCTGTGTAGGGCTGGCACTGCCTGTGTGGAACCGCACACCTGAGCCCCTCTTGGCATCACGAGCTCAAGTCATTCAGYTCCAAAGATGAAGGATACCAGTTTGCCATGGGGGCTTTGCCTCATCTTTCCACCCAATCAAAAGTGGTGAGAGAGACAAGAGAAAGGAGGTTCTGCTCCATACGGCCACCTCCATGGTGAGAACCCCCTTGTGGCTGAGACACAGCARATGTGCTCCAATTTCATTGCAAATGTGAAGTAAAGAAATTGGTTTAAACAGTTTTCTTGGCCTGTAAATCCCCCACCTTTGGGATAGACTCTGAAAGGGTATTAGCTATAAGGAAACATCGATGAAACCTTTTCTTTCAGCATCGAGTAGGAGGYCTGAGGACGGTCCCAGTCAGTGACCGTGGCCTGTGGCATGAGCGAGACTTGCAGAGGTCTAAGATGAGCCCTGCGGTTCTGAGCCTAGCAAGAGCGCTTCGTGCAGGCAGCTAGGACGTCACCGCAGTGCAGGGAGCTGYGCACATACTGGCCAAGTCTCTTGCCTCCAAGCACAGCGTCCACAGCTGAGCACTCCTCTGCCTGCTGCTTTTTTTCCCCCATTCGTGTGGATAATACTCAATTGATTTAGCAAATGCTGACCGTATGGGAACWGCAAGCAGATCCCAATTCCCGGGCAGTATTAAAAAAATATTATAGTGTGCATCTTTTTCCCCTCTCTGTAAACATAAACACACACCATAATTGTATATGTGTGTGTGAAAATATATATACACACATACACACACATACAAAGAGAGAAAACAAACTCATTAACAATATGGATGTTAATGCGAAAGACAGTTATACAAATTATAGTTTTACGAATTTTGCCCACTTCACTATGTGCAGTGTTTACTAATAGCTTTGTCTTTCCATGTGTATCAACAGACTGAGTTTACACACTTATATACCACTACTCTGCTGAACAGGGCGTTATTCTCAGTTTTTGATGACCTTGCCAGACTTTAAGTGCTGGGCTTTAAGTTTCCATCCCGGGTGTCTGCCTTGGGCTGCTCTGTGTTTTTGTTTGTTTGTTTTGTATGCATGCATGCTAAATTTTGGCCAAAATTAGGCATTTCTGTGGAGAAGATTAGGTGAAAAAATAYTACTTTGCAAATGTGGAATAAGTTGGAAAACTTTCTTTCCGTATCACTGTGAGCTGCCATGTTCTYCTTGCTTTGGAGCAAGGACTTGAAATTTAGAAGGGGTCCAGGAAACAGGTTTTGCCTTTCGCCATCCTAGGGATGTTTTTGTATAAATGCTTAAGAGTAATTGCTGGGAGTTTCTTGCATCTGGCTGCGCTGTTGTTCAGACTCTGTGCTGGGCCTTGGGGAGCACCCGGCATCTCCTGGCGCTGCAGGCCATGAGYGAGTGTGGGACCGTGGTATTCCTGCTGCTATGCCCAATGGAAACAGTAAGGATTGAGTCCCTAGGAGGAATTATTTCTGTTTCCCTGTGTGACTGAATCGTGTTGGTCAGAGAACTAGTGTGGTCGTTAGAATCTGCATGCTGCCTAGCTGATGTAGTATTGGCCCCGGTAGAGGTTGGGCACGAGACTAACGAAATTCCCTGACATCTCTGCTGCACACCGTGGTGCATGCCTGGCACGAGTGGCAGGAGGGAACAGATACGTGGTGACCTTGTGTGGCTTTGGGATGTCCTCTAGAGAGGAGCCAAAGAAGAGGAGAGCTGCACGCTGCCCCAGCAAGAGTGCTGTGATGCAGTGGTCACCGTCATCCTCACTGGTCTGGGGCATCCTGTGCTGGGCTTGTTTCATTCCATCAACGTATTCCTGCCTGTCCCCACGCTATGGGATGGGAAAGGCAGCTCCTATTGCCCGGCAGAGCTTTCAAGTCCTGGCCTAAAGAACCCCCTGCCCAGCAGTGAGTTTGAGAGGGAGAGCTCTGTATTTTTCTTTCTCGTGGCAGCAAATTCCCTCTGCAGCTCTCAGTTCAGCATGCAGCCAGGGAGGAAAGGGAGGAGGCACAGCCTGCAATATCATCATTCCCACCTTTCTGCTGCTTTGACTCCCCAGTTCTCTGCAGCTGCGTGATTGACCAAGAGCCCAGCTCATGATAATCACMGAGAGGCACAGCCGGAGAGGGAGGGAAGGAGGAGGAGGAGGGAGAGCAGGTTTGCGTATTCCGAAGAGCTCCAGGTCCCCTGGAACAGGCGGCTGCAAGCGAGCCAGGCTGCTAACCCTGAGAGGCACCGGGAGGAGGGAGAGGCCCTGCTTTCCCTGCACCCCTTCCAGCCCCAAACACCAGCTCCTTAAACCACCCCGAGACCTGGAGCACTCGGGGCACCAGGCGCATGTTTTACCTGCCCCGTCCACCTTCTGCAGAGATGCCAGCCCCTGGGGCCAGTGCTGGGTGACACACGGGTCCTGAGGACTAAAAGCAATGGGGAGGAAGGGCTCAGGCTTCTCCACTGGACACAGGCATCTTGTTTGCTCCGTCCTCCCTTTCTCCCCCAAAGAAGCAAYCACGAAAGCATCGCAGCTCGTGTGGAGCAGCTCAGCCAGCTGCAGAAGTGCTCAGAGGGTAGTGCAGCGAGGGGAGGCAGTGGGGATTAATCTTGTCCCTGGTGGGAGCAATGGGCTCAAGGCCCTGTTGCTTGTGTTAAAGGAGACACATGGACATTGAGCTTGGGTTTTGGAAGACCCCCTAGGACTGTATCTAAGTTGAAAATGGAGTAATTCAGCACTCATCTGCAGCCACGGCTTCCTTGCAGAAGGCACAGCCCGCACACTGAGCCCTGGCAAGAGGGAGCATTGGGTTAGCAGGGGCACCATGGCACCATGCTCCTCGTAGCACCCTGGGTGGTGCAGGGCACCCCTGGTGCTTTCCTGTGCTGGCCCAGCAGCACCTGGTCGGGGAACAGGCTCCATCTCGGAGGTGCCGGCAGCTCCGGGAGCCRCCGCGCCATGTCCATGTGCAGCTGCTCCAGCGCTGCCTCCCGCTGCCACCAGCACCAAGGGGTAAAGCAGAGTTTTGTGCATGTATCGACCATCTGGCCTTCRTAGGCTTGGCCAAATGCATTTCCGAGAGCTAAGTGGAGAAAAGTGCAACTGGGAGGCTGGGTCACCTGCGACCATCGAGTGGCCTCCTGGCTGGAGCCACCAGGCAGCGAGCCTCGGCCGTAGGGTTCAGAGCAAGAGCAGGAGCCGCAGGCAGCGCGCGGGCCCGAGGTGGGAGGCAGCGCAGAGCCCTCGCGGAGGGGAAGAGCTGGGAGTTTGGGCTCTGCCCAGGTGCCAGCTCTTGTGCACAAGGTCGTGTCCTGCGCGTGACGGGCAAGAGAGGCAAGCTGGAGAGAAGAGAGGGAGAAAGCTCCTCTTGGATCCCTCCAGCCCTGCATCCTTCAGACGGCTTTCTCATGCCATCCATGACACTTGGTAATGCTTCGTGTGCCAAACCTTGCTGCCTCTGTGCAGCCCCCGCACTGGGGTTCCCTGCCTGGTTGGCTCCCAGCTGGGGCACACGGGTGAGCAGCAGCCGGCAGTGCCAACCAGCAGCATCTCCTCACCGGCTCCAAGGATACACGGGTGCAAATGGGAGCGTGTCCCTCCTGCTGCTGGAGCAGYGCGGAGGGAGGTTACCTGCTTGCACAGCCTGGCCATGGGGTGGTAGCAGCTCCAGAGATACAGGAATTGGTGTCACTCTGCCCCAATCACCTTGCCTTTATTTGATGCCCTTCTTGCCCCAATGGTTGCATTTCAGCAGAAATGAAATGAATTGTCCGCATGGCCCCGCACTGCAACGAGGGGTCCCGCCGGCTGCCCCAGGATACGGATCTTCCCTGTGTGCGGGTTGCTTCCCAAGGCAGCCTCCAAGGGCCCAGCAGATCAGTGCCAGGAACTACTTCTTCCACAGCCAAAACTGAAAGRGAGCCAGAGCAAGCCGGGACAATGRCTGCATTGTTGAGGTGTTTCTGTTTGTTGGTTTTTGTGTGTGTTTGTTTGTTTGTTTTGCTTTAATGTCTGTTAATTGGCCATCTTCCTCCTCCTCAGTCCACTGTGTAGTCCTGATACAGCTCTAGCCCACATCCGACTCATGTTAACAGGGAGAAGAATAGAYGCATTGTAATCGTCCCTGTTATGTTATAATAGCAGCTTTGTGGGCTAGGTGTGAAAGCAGAGCCAGCTCACCAGGACAGGAATCTCACTATAGTACGAAGGCTTTTTATTTCCCCTGCTGCCAGGTTTTASAGTGTCCTCCTCTGCTCCCTTGGTCCCCATAAATAAGAGAAACCAGGATGCTGCCCATCCTGGGTCCCTTCCAGCACCCTGACCTTTCCGGCAAGCTGCTGAAGAGCCTTCACAGGATGAAGTGCTGGTGATACTGCTCCCCACGGAGAGGCAGCTGGAGGGAGGAAGGGTGTGAGCAACAGATGAGATCACCTGCCAACAACAGTAGGGAAACTTCATCCTCCTTTGCTGTGAACCTGGAGCAGACTTTCAGACGCGAACTGCATGAACCTGGAAAGAGTCTCTGGCCTGGACATCCTTTAGTTTTTTTCCCTCTATATTTATTTCTTTTTCTTCCTCCTCTCGGCAATGTCCTGACTGTTAAGGAGCAGCCTTTGTGTCCCACTGCACAGCACTGAGCCTTGCTGTGCTGGCATGGAAGGCACTTGTTCAGGAACCCTGCAGGCTTGATAGCATCCTATTCAGGCTGTCAAATCCCCGCTCAACCTGCATCCCGTGCTCTCGTTGCCTTGATGAGCACTCGGTGTTCATACTCTTACCTCTAGGCTGCTTGGGGCATGGCAGCGTCTAGGAGCTCCTGCCAATGACCCCAATGTGTCAGATACTGTAGAGGGAGGTGAGGTTTTTCCAGCGGGATTTGCCTTCTCGGCAGGACAACCTGCTCCCTCCTCCTGGTGACACCTGCCTGTGCATGAGGAGGAGGTGGTGGGGTGCAGGTGTCTTCTCCAGCCTGCAAATAGAAGGGGACAGAAGGTCCCAATGAGCTGCCTGGGCCCTGAGAAGCAGGCTGAGCCTGTCTGCTGCCATCACACTGCCCACGTCCTCTTGCCTTCATCTCTTTGGTGACGGCTTCAGCCTCTCTGCCTTGGCCGTGGAGATCTGGACGCAGTGACACCAAAAGTTTCARCGTGCCTGTGAGAGTAACGTGTGACAATGTGCCCATTTTGCAACCTTTTTGCTAGGAGGGGTTGAGAAAGAGGAGATGCACCTGAGCTGGCAGCCAGTGCWTGGGCTGCGGGCGGCGCTCGGGGAGGGCTGATCTCCATGGGCCTCGTGCGCTAGGATGGATGTGCAGCAGATTTGCCTGGGAGCTGGAAGCCCTGCGTTGTTGCAAGTAACGTGCTGGGTTYGAGCTGTTCCCCCTGGCTTAGGCAGGGGGGCTTTTTCTTTTTTTCGTTTTTAATTGAAATTAGCTTAGAAACTTATCTCTGAGAAAAWATGTTAAAAAAAGAAATGAAACCAGTGCAAATACCAAAATGTGCCCAAATACTAGCTTTTAGTTCATCTTGGATATCTGCAGCAGATCTCTGCAAAAATCCAATTGTGTCCAGCATGCCTGGCCGTATTTTATTTTTTCCTTCCTGTATTTCCTTTGTTAGTTTTTCCAGAAACTGAGGTGCGTATCAATCACAGAGCAGCCTTCGCTCGAATAAATATTTGGGTGGGATTTCCCTATCCCTGTTGACTCTGGGGAAGACCAGGTGTCTTTCACAGAGGAGCACCCACCAGCACCCTTCTGAGTGCCCCCCTTGGCAGTGAGAGGTTCCCCAGGGCAGGCCAAGGAGAGGTTCCTTTCCTCATCGGAAAGGTTCCTTTGTGGCCTACAGTTTTCCTCTCTGGAAATGAAAAAACCCACAGGCAAAATAGCTTAATGCTTCTCCCTCCATCAGCCAGGTCTAAGAGAGGACAGAGAGGAAATAGGCTGTTGCTGAGCATCTAAGGTATAAAATGGAGCCAATCGGCCTCCCCCTGAGCACAAATAACAACAGGAGAAAGATCCATATGCAGTCGAGTGTAGGATAAATGTGCTTAGCTGATCATTCATTTCCCTAATATTTTTTTATGAATAGGCTTAACTTATGGTAAGATGGGACTTTATGGTCCTGTAAGTCTTGCTCGTGTCAAAACAAATGAACTAGCCATCCTGTGGGGGAACTATCAATCCAATATATGTGTGTATATGGGTGTGGAGAGTCAGACCTATTATACCTTTAAGAGCAAATTAGATGCTGTTCCTATGATTCATAATGCTATATATCTAATGGCATGACTCGTCATCTAGAAAATAAACGTTTTGAGCCAGTTTCTCAACTCATAAATTTCCCCTCTGGCACTGAAGGACACAAACTAAATGGGCTGACTCACAGGGAAACAATACAATTTGGATGCTTTTAAATGAAAGATAAAATTGCSTTAGGGCACAGAGGGGCGTTGAGATTCCCGGGGAGTGGTTGGCAAGAGCGGGAAGCTGCACGCGTGGTGGTAGGTGCCTGTCCATGGTCCCCGTGCCGCCCCTGTCCTTCCGGCCAGGGACACGCTTCACGCTTCCCCATCCACATCTCTCATGGCTTGGTGACATGGTGTGACCACGGTGACAGAGCATCCGGAGCAGAAACAGGCAGGTAGCGCCAAGGGAAGGAAGGAGATACACGTGGGATACCCTGTGCTCGGAGGCAGCCCGCTCTGAGACGGGAAGCAGGAAGAGCAGCCGCCCTCTCGCCACGGGCCAGGTTCAAGTTCTACACGTTGCACGTGTCCCTCAGGGCTGAAGCTGCCCATGGGAAGGTCTCAGGACCTTCAGGGCRTCCTTGGTCCTTCGCTCTTGCTCTTCCTGGGCCACCAGGTTCCTGACTTGGGTGACAAGTGCAGTTCCCCTGGATCTGGGTGAGCAGCCCCTTACCTGCTTGTTACACAGTCAGGAGGAGAAAGAGAAGCAGAGGTTTTCCTGCCATCTCAGGCAGGAGGAGCATTTGACTGCAGGGCACTCAGGCTAAACCTGGGAGGTTGAAACCATCACCTCTGCAGGGTCAGGCAACGAGCCTGCTGGTCCCTAGCAGGGGCTTGGTAGCACCCTCTGATGATAGACGGAACAGACTCCATCCAGAGCCCGCTAGGGACGGCACCAGGAGGAAGCAGGCGCTTTCTGCGAGCTCTACCAAGAGTGGCTAGAGTGGATKCAGAGATGGGAAGACGGGAGAGTATTCCAAGTTTATCAAGCCCCTCAGCTTGTCCTGGAAAAGCGAGTGTCCCCAAAGGGCAGTGCGTGTCCYCACGGAGCCTCCTGGAGGGATGAGGACTCAAGAGATGCCCTCAGGCTGGCAGAGCAGGCTCAGCTTTTCCTCCATTCCTAASAGAGCTCTGAGCCTCATCCCACCTTTCTGTCTCCTGCAAGGCCTTCCTGCCTCCATTGCCTCTGGACAGCGGGATGCCCTTCCTGGAAGCCCTCGTTGAGGGCGAGCACCGCTGCCCCCCGCCGTCCCGGCCTGCCCCACGTCAGCCGGCTGCTCCCCCAGGAACAAGGGCCAGGGGAATCGGATGGAGGCTCCGCCAGGCGCGGGGGCTGYGGCTCTCGGAGCGCGCCCGGCGGGGCCGCGCGTGGGCGCCGTCACCCCGCGAGGAGCGCGAGGGGAGGGCGCGCGGCCCCGCTRACCTCGTTTCGCTGAAGGCTGACACAAGGCAGATCGCAGCTGGGTACCTGCGGGAGCTGATTAAAACCTGTGTGATTCTGGGCAGGCGGAGGGAAGGGCATTGCTCATCCCGCCTTGCGCTCATTGCAAAAAAAAAAACCACACACAAAAAAAAGGCTAGAGGAGGAAAGAAGTGACTTGGCTGTGGCTCGAGGTCCTGGTGGGATTTCTCCTTGGGGTTACGCGGGTCTGCAGGGAGAAGCAGGGGGAGCAGGTCAGGGCCGCGCTGGGGTGAGTGGCTGGGGTTTGAGGATATTGGATGGGCACAGGCTGGTGGTGGCCACAGGGAGCTGGGCCTGGRAGGAGGTTCCGTGCTCGGGGGCCATCACCTGGGCTGGGGCTATGGGTGTTTTTACCTTCCCCTTGCCCCATTGCGTGCTGCCGTGGACACCCTTGGCACGTGGCCCTGCGCGTGCCCAGGAGACGGCGGTTATGGCCTGGGCACAGGCTTTGGTGTTTATTCCTTTCTTTAACAACTTCCATTGGCCACCATCACCACCTGGGCGACCACACACCCCTTGGCCAAGGAGACATGGCCAGTGACACCCGTCCACATCCACCCAGGTACACRAGGGGCTCTGGTACCTTCAGGGGATGTGTGGGAGCCCATCACTGTCCCCTCGCACCTGCTGTGTGAGCTCCCCCCTTCTCACCCRTCCTGTGATGTACATGATGCCCCACAGCTCACACACCCACATCCTTAACGTGCATCTCCCTGCCTCCCTGTCCCCTGCAGCGCCAGCGGCTCCTACAGAAGGATATCTGCACCCACTCATCCCTCCCTGATAAACTCTTTCCTTCTCTGTCTTCCTTGCTCTCTAATTACTTTGTGATGCCCTTTCCAGTCCAGTGCTTTAATTAAATTCGAAAGAATGAAACGAGATAACGTCACATTTTCTCTCTCTCACGTGGTTTTCCTTCCTTCTTTCTTTTTTCCCCCTCTGGAGCAGTCACGTTTCACAAATGTCTGGAAGCAGTATTTCAGGCGCAAGAGACTGGAGGCACCTTGATAAAGGTGGTCGTGTGCTCCGGGAAAGCGGCAGAACCCCACACAATAAGAGCCATGATGTCAGGCTCTATTTATACCKTTCCTTTTTATAAATGTCCCCAGGATGGCGCTTTCCCTATAGTTTTGTGCTAAATACCAAACCCCCGTGAATCCTCCCCAAAGGGCACGTTTTATCTCTAAGGCGTAACCCCACGCAGGGCAGCCTGTATCGCAGGATCCAGGCATCCGCAGGCCGGCGCTCCCGGAGATTTGAATGGGCGGAATGACGTTGCTCTGCGGACGCGGGGTTGGGTCAACGGAGACCGGCAGCGCGGCTCTTGTACATGAAAGGGGATCTTTGGGGCATTTAGGCGCCGAAATGTGTGTTTGGAAAGGTCAAAAAGCATGACGAGGAGGTTTGTTTTAATGGATGAGGTTGGCTGTTGTGATTGTTCTACCAGGACTTTGTGGCGTCGCGTGAAGTCCGGTCTATATTTAGTGTGTTTATGTGGAGTGAGATACTGTCTTYGGAGCGCGAAGCGTAATTACACAGGACAGGCAAAGGGTAGCAGAAGAAACAGCCATAAAAACATCAACTCTGAACAGTGCAAGAGTGTGGAGGGAGGAAAACCTTCTCCAGGAGTGTGGGAAGCAGCATAGGGCCTGGCCGTCCTAGACTCGCTCCCCAGGCTGTGGGATGAGTGGAGGCAAGACACCACGGGATTAGCCCTAAAGGACTTTGGGAATTTAGTGGAAGTGTTTCGGTGTTGGATCCCAGCATACGGACATCTGCTCTTACTCCTATGGATCAGTTTACATTACTAGGAGCAATCAAGGGGGCTCCTGGTGAACTTGAGGGCAGCCTATAGAGGGAAGTGTGCCCAGCTGGGCACAGCCTAAAGTACTCACACAAGTGAGTAGAGCCCAGATTCGCTTGCAGGAGAGCAGCTCATAGGAATAGCACACAGATGGGGGGATGACAGTGGCCTGTTTTTTTGTGAGTGTAGGAATCACTTCATTCTTCATGGGGACAGAAACAGCTATGGGAGGGACACACAGAAAAAACCCCAGCAGCGCAAAGGTACCTTAGGTAAAATGGCCTGCCTTGCAAAGGGGCTTCTGTCTGCGTTTCGCAAGGCACCTCCTTGGTCTTGCACCACAGGAGATCCCCAGTGCGTGAAGTTCTCTGCAGGTGCTCCCCCCATCGCACGCCCAAAGCTGCACACGCAGGTCAACCAGCAGCACCACAGGCAGATCAACCAGCAGCACCACACATGGGTCAACCAGCAGCACCACACAAGGGTCAACCAGCAGCTCCTCAGGCAGGTCAACCAACAGCACCACACATGGGTCAACCA